>PVJS01018219.1:0-35151 GCA_004027185.1 Glis glis | reverse complement strand
ACACACACACACACACACACACACACACACACACACACAGGAGTCCTCCAGCCATATGCCCAAGAGAGGAAGGGGCTCTGTCCTTGGTGCTGAAACCTATTTCTGGACAGAAGAGTAGATCTTGTAAACAGTACTGGTTTCTAACACTAGGGTGTGTGTATAGCAGAGGGAGTAGATGAAGCTATTTATCGAGTGTGCAGGCTGGAAGAAGGGTGGGAAACCTCCATTTTGACAAAGAAAGATGAAAATGTTGACGATCAGCACCAAGGCACAGAGCACAGGCCTTCCATGGCCTGATTCCTTTTATGATGCACTGGTTCCAGGAAAGGCTCCCACACTAGTGAAGGGGCAGCCCCGCAAGTGGAGGTGCTTCTGCCCCCGTGTCCTGATACAGCAAGTGCCATGGATACATGTAGGTGGCAGGGGTGGGTGCCTGGAAACATGCAGAGCAGCAGCTGCTCCTGGCCCCACTTTCCCAGCAGTTACTGTCAGGGTTGTGGCCAAGATCATCTTCATAAATGCACCAATTCTGGGAACATGATTTTAAAAAATAATGTTTAAGCACAGATGCTTTCCATCCCTTAGCCATATGATATCAAGAATTTCTATTCCAGAGGGCTCATATCTGTTTCTTTTCCTATCCATGGTGGAGGCAGTGCAGTATAGTAGATAGTAGAAAGCTAGACAGACCTGGAACTTGGTTCCAGACAGACTTGGAAATTCAGTTCATTTATTTTCTATCTGTGTGACTTTGGGAAAATTAATGCATTCTCTGAGTATTAGTTTACTAATCTGTAGAATGGGATAAGAAACAACTTGAAAAATTGTAGTGCAGATTTACTGGCAAATAGTAGGTACCCCATCAATGGTAATTGATAAGCTTAAATGTTACTACTTTCCAGTAAATGTTTTCCTTTTGGCGGTGGGGATGTGGGCAGAGAAGCAGACAGCATTTTTGGTAGAAGCCAATGCAGTCCAGAGCACCTTAATTTTTCTTTTATTCTTGCAGGTAAAGAAGCTGACTGACAAGTGTATGGTGGAGTCCAGGACATCAGACAATGAGCCCTTAAGGGCTTGGAAGATGTTTCTTACCCAGGATAGCTAGACTGGGTTTTCACTTTTCCTGAATTTCCTTTTCTTCTTTTGCACTCTGAAGCACACAATTGAATCCATCATACCTACTCTACTCCAGGCCTCACTATCTTCATTGGTTCAAAGAAACCCATTTCTTTCATTTAAATTTTATTTCTTCTTCTTTTAATCCAAACTGACTCTCCTCCTTTGTCCAAAGGCACCCACCCTTACTTACTTTATGGATGTCTTTCTATTCACTATTCATATGTTTACTTACATATATGCATATCAATGAAAACAATATTATTGCATATGTTTTAAATGTACAGAAATGGCATTTGGTCAGAAATCTCACTTTGTTCATTATTTTAAAGCTCAGAATTAGCTGGGCATGGTGGTGCACACTTATAATCTCAGTACTTAGGAGGCTGAGACAGGAGGATTTCAGGTTCAAGGACAGCCTTAGCAACTTAGCGAGACTCTCAGCAACCTAGCGAGATCCTGTTTCAAAATAAAAAGGGCTGTGGGTATAGGTTGGAGGTAGAATGCCCCTGGGTTCAATAATCCCCAGTAACAAACAAACAAACAAAAACCTTCCAAAAGCTCAGAATCTTTGAACTTTGTTTTCATTGCAATGTGCAGATCTGGTTCATTGTATCGGGTATCTGTATGTATTTCCTTCTTTTGCATATGCTGCATTTTACTCATGAAATCCCCTGGTGGTTACTTCTTTACTGTTTTGAGCCACACCCGATTACTATTCACTTACAAGTTTCCTTGTGCACTTAAATGAGAGCTTCTGTGGGAATATATGCCGAGGTGGACTGCAGAGTTCTTGGGTATATCTTGCTCTGTAGACTTCATTGCTTTCTGAGATGGCTGCACCAGTTTGCATTTCCACTAGCAGTGCAAGAGGGTTTCTGTTTCCATACATCCACATAAGCCCTTGACACATCTGCTTCTCTAGTTTTATTTATTTTTTTTTGCCAATTGGATGTGTGTAAAGTGGCATATATCTATTGTTTTATTTTGAATTTCTCTGATTAGTGGTGGGGTGGGCATTTTTTATAGAGTTATTAATTGTGTTTTCATTATATTATTGTTAATTACTATTATTATTTGATCACTCTCCTATTTGCTTGCTTGCATTTATTTGGATTACAGAATTCTTTGTTCATTTTAGCTATTAATCTATCATCAGTTATGAACATTATAAATATCTTCTCTCAGATCAATAATTTTTTTCTTTGGTATCTTTCTGATGACCAAAAAAATCTTTGTATGGCATAGTTGAATGTAGCAAAATTTTCAGGTTGGGTTTTTATTAAAATATGACATAGATATCAAATTTTACACAAATAATAAGCATATAACTTGATGATTTCTCACAAAATGAATAAACATTGCTGTGCTCACCCTCCAGGACAAAAATAGAACATCATGAATATATGTCTCTCTTTTCTTTATTAACTCCTCTTTCTTTTTAAAGGTAACGACTGTATAAGCTATCTATTTTTGCATAACAAATTATCTCAAACTCAGTGATTTAAGATAATGAATACTTACTATCTTACAGTTTCTGAGTGGCAAGGTCAGCAGCAGTGCAGTGAGGTGGGCTGGGTTCAAGGTCTCTCATGAGACTGCAGTCAAGGTGTTGGCCAGGGAGGCAGTCATCGAAGGCTTGACTAAAAGTGGAGGAGTTTCAGTACCCTCAGCAACTTAGCAAGACCCTGTTTCAAAATACAAATAAAAAGGTCTGGGAGTGTAGTTTGGAGGTACAATGCCTCTGGGATCAAGCCCCAGTACCAAAAAAAAAAAAAACAAAGTTGACTGGAATCCTCAGTTCCTCCCTGGTGATTGCAGGAGGCTTGAGTCCCTCACCACGAGGGCATCTCCCGAGGGCTGCTCACAAAAGGGTAACTAGCTTTCCCAGGGTAAGGGAAGAGAGGGAGAGACAGGCCCTGTAGTACCTTTTTATGAACCAGACCTTGAAGTTGTACACTGTCATTTTCACTTTATTCTGTTCATTTATTTATTCTAGTCTCTAAGTCCAGCCCACCCTCAAAAGGAGAATAATTGGTTTCCACTTCTTGAAGTGAGGAATATCAAAGAATTTGTGGAAAGTAGGTACAGTGACACATGCCTGTAATCCCTGTAATTGGGAGGCTGAGACAAGAGGATCGAAGATTCAAGGCCAGCCTCAGCAATTTAGCAAGACCCTCAACAACTTAGCGAGACTCTGTTTCCAAATAAAAAGGACTGGGGGTGTAGCTCAGAGGTAGAACACCCTTGGGTTCAATCCCCAGTACCAAAAAAAAAAAAAGTTTGTGGACGTATACCACTACTACAATTATCTTTACTTTTAACATCTTCTAGTTTTGCTTTGTGAACTTTGTATTAACAGAATTATACAATTAATTTTTTGGTTTTAAAAATATAGTAAGGGATAGATATTCAACTGAATTTCTTCTACATGTTGGTATTTTCCCCCAATTTAATTTTCTAAATAGTATGTTCTCTTACACTATTTCTTTGGCTTATCACTTTGATTATATACCAAATGAGAGATAATGATCACTCATATTAGAGGAGTGATAGGATTGGTGAGAAATGGCCAGACAGTGGGTATTTTTTGAAGAGCCCCTTTCTCATTTTATTCTCAATACAACTTAATGAAATAGGTGCTAAAAAGAGTGCACATACTCTGGATGTCACATGAAAGTGATGAGGGACCTAATTGTTTTTCTTGGCCTAAGAGTACATCATTCCTATCATAGATAGTCTTTATAAAGACGAGCGGCAATTCACTATAGATTCCTTGACACAAGGGGTCAAGACAGTGACAGCCCCCCTCTTGACATCCTCGTATGGAGTGACACACATGACATCTGGCCTACTCCAAAGAAGACACAGGAGATGTGCATCTGTACACACATGCTTTTCTAAAAGGAAATGAAGTTCTTTTCATAAAAGCTTTTTAAAAGATTATAAATAGCTGTTGAACTTTATTAAATATCTTTTCTGCATCTACTGAGATAATTGTGTGGGTTTTCATATGTAGAGCTATAATGTGATATAAATCACATGGATATAATTTTAATGCTCACTGAATTCCTATTAAACTCTGCTCATGCATCATGTGATCATATTCAATATGCTGCTAAAGTAGTAGGTACTGTTTGTGTCTGCTCGTATCCACTTGGTGTGAGCCATTTCCTGCATGCCAAGCCAACAGCCAGGGTCTGTGCTCATCAGGCTGCAAGTTCCAGAGAATTACTTCTTTCTTCCCAGGATCAGCCTCAACCAATGACTGATGGGATTGGGACGAGAAAGGATCCCTTCCCCATGCCTTTCAGGAAGATTAGTACTGGGATGTGTGTTCTACACTGGCTCCCAGTCTAAACCAGAGATTCTCAAACTTATTTGGCTTACTTTCCTCTATTCAAGAAAAAAAAAATCAGTGCCCTCCTGGAAATCTACCGTCTTTACGTGAATAGACAGAAAGATGCAGTGACAAATTTGCATGCTTTTATATATCTATATTTCATTCCAGCACCCGCCCCCAAAGGGGGCGGTATTGGCTACCTTGGGAACCTACATGCTCAAGTAACTCACAGTGGGAACTTGTTTGAAAATGCACTTGCTTCCTTCCTTTTATTCTCTCACTTCTCCATTCATTTGCTGGCATTTCTTTGGATCTCCTTCCAAATAAATCATTGCCCATAAATTCTTATCTTAGGTTCAGCTACTGGGGGATTCCCAAATAAGGCAGCTAACATTTTCTTTTGCAATTTGTACCTATGTTCAAAAGTGACATTGACCTGTAATTTTTTTTTTTTTTTGCGGTACCGGGGATTGAACCCAGGGGCATTCTACCTCCGAGCTACACCCCGGCTCTATTTTGTATCCTTTATTTTGAAACCGTGTCTCACGAAGTTGCGAGGGCCTCACTAAGTAGCTGAGGATGGCGGAGAACCCGGATCCTCCAGTCTCTGCCTCCCAAGTACTGGGATTACAAGCGTGTGCCACCACGCCTGGCTCAACCTGTAAATTTTTAAATTTTATATTTCCAGTATTATTATCAAGATTATGCAATTGTAAGAAAGCTAGTTGGGTGACTTTTCCCTTTTTCTTCCTAAATAACTTATATTAAAGACTGATAATTTATCCTTTAAAGTTTGATAGAATTCAAAACCACATATGTGTGATACTTTATTGAAAAAAGAGGGAGATTTGATTGCAATTATAATTTCTTTAATAGTAATTTATTTATACAAGTCCTATTTTCTTTCTTGTGTCAGTTTTATAATAGTTTGTATATTGCAAGAAAGTTATTCATTTTGGCTAGGATTTCAAATTTACTCACTTATAATTGTTTATGGCAGTCATATAGATGATATGGTAGATTTGGTTCATATTGGCTCTTGAGAGCTGAGGATTGTTGAATTTTTAAGAACTTCATGATTGTTGACATCACATTGCTAACTTAACATTGGTCATAGAGGGAGTATTTATACCATGGAAATTGGCAAATTCTACATATTAAAATTTTTTTCTGATGAATTAGTTGTTATAAAGTTACCCTCAGAGCCAGGCATGGTGGTGCATGCTTATAATCCCAGTACTTGGTAGGCTGACAGGAGGATCACAGGTTCAAAGACAGCCTTGGCAATTTAGCGAGGCTTTCAGCAACCTAGTGAGACCCTGTTTCCAAATAAGAAATAAAAAAGGCTGGGGCATGTAGCTTTGAGGTAGAATGCCTCTGGGCTCAATCCCTGGTACCAACCAACTAACTAACTAACTAACTAACTAAATAAATAAATAAATGTTACCCACAAAGCACTGGTTAATAATTCTTACACTTCACTAGTCTGTCTTTCTCCATCTCCTTTGTTGATTTTCCCCTCTTTCCTCTAACCTCTTCACAATTCAACATCCCACTGTATGGTCCTTGGTCTCTTCTCTGTATGCACTGAATCTTGTCCAGGGCTTCAAAAAATTCATGGGCACCAAATTTTTATTGCCAGTCTGAACCTTTCTTCTAAATGCTGGCTGCCAACTCAAGAACTCTTTCTAGGTGTCTCATACTTACCATGATCAAAGCTGACCTCCTGGTATAACCCCTCACACCTGCATCACTTCTGTCTTCCTCATCTCCATTAATGATAATTCCATATTCCGATAGGTCAGGCTAAAAATCTTACAGTCATTCACAATTTCTCTTTCTCTCATGCTCCACATCTAATCCATTATGAAGTTATTCTGGTCCTACATTAAAAACTACTCAAATCTGTGGGGTGTGGTGGTGCACACCTGTAGTCCCAGCTACTCGGGAGGCTGCGGTAGGAGGCACACTTGAGCCCAGGAGTCAGAGACCAGCGTGGACAACACAGGGAGTCTCCATCTCAGGAAAACAGTGAATCCATCAACTTCTCACTATTTCAGTCAGAGTATCCATAATCTCTTAACTAATTTACTGCCACAACCTCCCAATGAGTTTTTTCACATCCACCCCTACCCTCCTTGGAGTCTGTCTTCAAGTCCTTCAAATATCCAGAATAATTCTTCTTAAATTTAACTCAGATCACATCAGTCCTCTGCTGAAAGCCCTCTGATGGCTCCCAGTTTCACTCAGGGTACAAACTAGTTTTTGAAGGTCCCATCCTTACTTCTCTGGCCACATCTATGAAATGCCCCGCTCTTCATAGTTGACTCCAGACACACTGGCCTCATCCTTCCTCACACAAAGCAAAACAAAAAACCAAAACATTCCAGCCTTTGCCTGGAATGATCTTCCCCAAGATAACCACCCAGGATACTCCCTCACTTCATTTAAAACACATTTACATTTTCGTTGTTTATTGCTTCTCTCCATCCACTACAGTGTGAGCTGAGTGAGGGCAGAGATTTTTCTGTTTGTTTATGGATGTAGCTAGGTGTGGTGGCACATGCCTGTAATCCCAGTACTTGGGAGGCTGAGACAGGAGGATCACAGGTTTGAGGCCAGCCTCAGCAACTTATTGAGGCCCCCAGAAACTTAGTAAGACCCTGTTTCAAAATGAAAAATAAAATAGGGCTGGGAGTGTATCTCAGAGGTAGAATGTCCATGGGTTCCATCCCCAGTACTACCCCCCACCACACACACAAAATGTTTACAGATGTAATCCAACAGTGAGTCAGAAGAAGCCTGACACACTGTGGTGTTCAGTAGCTGCTGCATGAATGAATTAATTAGTAAAGAAATAGCCTTGCCCTCCTTGTAAAGATTAGGGGCTGTGCACAGTCTCTCCACGATAGCCTGAGGTGATGGGGTGCACTAGTCAGTCAAAGCTGCACCTTGCAGATCTGCTCCTGAGCTGAGCTGTTCTCCCCTGGTGGGAGGAGGCAGAGAGTTGTATTAGGAAATCAGAGACAGTTGAATCTACTCCACACCCTGTACACCATCTGTGAGCGTGAAATCCTGTTTGGAGTGGAAGCGAAACAAAACAGAACAATTTTACTATTCTTTTGGTTGAGAGCTACATCTTCTCTTGGGAGCTTTTGGTGACAAGGAAGATTGTAAGACAGAATTAAGAAGAACAAAATTATGTCATTTACAGGAGAATGGATGGAACTAGAGAATGTTATGCTAAGTAAAATGAACCAGTCTCAGAAAATCAAGGGTCATATGTTTTCTCTCATATATGGAAACTAGAGAGAAAATACAGAAGAAAAGGGACATCGTGATCATAAGGAATGACACAAGTAGTGGAAGGGAATCGGGGAGGGAGGAGAGGAAGGGGAAAGGGAGGCTTGAGGAAGAAAACAGACCAAATAATATTATGTCCACACATGAAGGTATCACTAGCAACCTTCCTAGCGTGTACAGGGAGGGAGGAGGGGGATAGCGGGATGGGGTTATGAGGGAACCACACCAAGAGATGTTGTGTGCCTATATGAATGTATCACTTTAATCTCACCACAGTGTATAAATATATTGCACCAATAAAATTCTAAAAAAATAAATAAAGTTTGGTTAGGTTTTTACCTTTGTTAACCAGGCCATATTCTCTGAATCAATGCCCACTGTTTAAAAGAAAAAGAGCCAACTTTCAACTTCACCCCTGAAATTAGAAGGTTAGTCTTAATCAGGAAAATATAAACAGGAGATGATTCAACAATAGGTTTAACAATGCATTGAGGAGATTCGACTCAGTGGAGTATAACAATCTTATTTTTTTCCAATTACCGCTCTAAACTGTGCTCTGATAAATCCTCCATTTCCTGTTTCTTAACAGCATAGTCAGCTGATTCTATAACTTCCTTGTCACTTTTGCTAATTAAGACTCAGTTCAATTTCAAAGACTATTAAAGTTCATCCCCTCCCCTCCCTGCAACTCAGGTCTGAGCAGTGACCCCTGGATGCTAGAAGCTAAAAAGGGGAGATGCACACCCTGCCCTTGCCTCTTCTCCAAGGTTTCCATCCTTTGGGGTGCTAAGGGGCAGAATGGAGAGATGGTACAGGTAGGTGTCATTTTTTATAACTGGCCACATGCTTGTGACAGGGAGATGTCCCTGGCTGCCTTAGTCAACATTCTCACTGCCGTGACCCAAACACCTGACATGCAAAACGTAGAGGAAGAAGGGTTTATTTTCTCATGGACCTGGAGATGTCAGAAGTCCTAGTTCACTTTAGGGCTGGCTTTCAGGCAGGAGCTGTGGCTACACATCCTGAGGGTATTATGGTGGGGAGCAGAGAGCAGAGTCAGAGAGACATGCCTGCAGCTGGGCCACGTACATGCTGAACCCAGCCACGCCCGCAGGGGCCATCCATTCCAGTCCTGCCCCATCTCTGAATATGGCTGCCTCTAGCTCAGGAGGTTTGGGGGACATTTTAAAATCAAAATTATAACACTGGCCAAGCTCTATTTTCATCTGGTTCTGGTCAATGCTGATGCCCCCTGCCGGTGGAGTGGTTTTGCATAGTGTTCAAGCTTTTCTTTTCTTTTTTTTTTTTTTGTGGTACTGGGGATTGAACCCAGGGGCGTTCTACCTCCGAGCTACACTCCTAGCCTTATTTTTTATTCTTTATTTTGAAACAGGGTCTCACTAAGTTGCAGAGGGCCTCATTAAGTAGCTGAGGCTGGCCAAGAACCCGGATCCTCCGGTCTCAGCCTCCCAAGCACTGGGATTACAAGTGTGCTCCACCACACCTGGCTGTGTCCAAGCTTTTCTTGAGGAATAGTCCCAGAGCCTGGCACAGGGCTGCAGCCACAGGTAAAGTCTATGTGGTCCAAACCAGAAAACTTAGAGGGCCTTTTGTGCAGGGAGGCAAGTTGTCAAGTAGATCCATACTTTGCAGTGTCTGAAATTCCCACTATTAGGGTTAAGACTTTAGCTTAAAACAACATGCTAGGACATTATTAAAATGCAAATATTACCCAAGAGAAGTAATTAATATTGGTGCATATGCATATTGGAGTATCAGAATAGCTAGCTCTGAAAGGCAGAGAATTCCTTTGACTGATAAGTCTAGAATATAAAGTGTGGAGGAAACTGATTTACTTAGTTTCTACTATATTCTCGATTTTTAATCCATATTTATTTAATCATTCTGTCTTCATCTCCAGGTCCACATCATTCTCTTCACCTCACAATAATTTGCCAAAGGACACAAGTCAGTAAGTAGCTTGGCAGGGGATATTGTTGTTCAACATATTGCTGTCCCTCTACGGAGTAGGTTAAATGTCCCTGTGCTGTTGGTGTCAGACTTGGTCATGCCACTTTTTTGGTCAATAAAATATGAATAAAGTGATGTTAGCGAAGCTTTAGAAGCCAACACAGGGTTCCACTGTCTCTTTCCCTCTTCCACACGATCAGTTTCCCAGACAGAGATGAAGCCTGGGTCTTGAGATGAAGACTCCACAGAACAGAGGCAGCTGACCTACGATTGATATGTAGCTCTTCTTTTGCATTCTTGGAATTCAGAGCACCATCTTGTTCTGTTTTAGGATATGTCCTTTTGAGAAACCTACAAAACAAGCATTTCACAAGTGGAAACCCCAAGGGTGGGCACTTAGAACAGTTCACAAAAAACCCGAGGATACTGAAATTCCCTTTGTTCCGTGGTATGTGTGTTTTTGCTCCTGATATATTTCCTGATGAGGATTTCATCTCATGGCTCCCCCTTTCACCATTTGAGGAAACAAAAGCATCTTCTTCATTCTAGCAAGATACCTGATGGCTATAGTAGACTTGACCAGTTGACCAGCTTCAATGGACCCTTTTTCTGTTAGTTATCCATTTTGTTTAGTTCTCCATATTTGAAGAGGGCTTCCTTAATCCTAAAATGCTTTTTATATGCGTTGCCAATCAAACTCTTGCAGTTTCTGCAAAGTAGGTTAAACAGTGGGTTTTGGTGGTGGCACACCTGTAATCCCAGTACTTGGGAGACTGAGACAGGAGGATTGCAGGTTTGAGGCCAGCCTCAGTGACTTAGATCCTGTTTCAAACTAAAAAATAAAACAGTGCTGGAGGTGTAACTTGAAGGTAGAATGCCCCTGGATTTAATCCTCAGTACTGAAAAAAAATTAGGTTGAACACAATAGTATTAAAAATGTCTGTATATTGCAGGTCACAGAATGGTATCACCATCATATTTTGTGGGTCGGGGAGGTTAGGGACCAAGTTGCTATCGTGTGGTTGTGTGTCACTTGTTTTTTTACCTATAAAAATGTTGCACAAAATGAAACAAAAATCAGAATAAAGGAAGAGGAGGAAAAATTGGGAAAGAGAAAGCAAGGAAGGAAGACAGATCAATATGTCAAAATAGCAGGCAAATCATTTAGCCAACTGGAAGCTCTGGCTGGTTGGACTGAGCGCCTAGGAGGTGGACATGGTGGTTCCCTTTGATTCTTCTCAAGCCCCCCAATGGCCCAAGCACACCACAGGAACTCTCAAGTCGAAATTTGCTGCATGAACTGATTAATAGGGATGATTTACAATGCCCCTTCCTGGATGGAGGAATTTTTGTATTTTTACGTGTGGAAGTTTTGTCATTAAAAGAATGGCAACACATAAAATATTCCAACAAGCTAATCTTCTCTTGCCTACATTATTTCAAACAGCACTAGGGACAATATTTTCCCACCAGATTGATTAAATTAGCAGGTTGCTTTGGCATAATGTCTACCATACTATAATTTCTGAACTAACTGTTTTTCTAAGCCAAAAGCAACTGGACTCTTGCCCATGCACAGCGACCATGACAAGGACTAACCCGTGGTTCCGTCTTCATGTGTTCCTGGCTCTTAGCTTTTTTATTATAAGAGACTGTGCTTGTGAAACTGACCCTGCCTTAAACAGGCTCAGCTTATGAGTTTCTGTATTATTATTCACTTTAAAATTTGTTTGTTGTCTCTAATGTTTCTTTTTTCTTATTTCCCCCCAAAATATATGTCTTAGTTCACTGACTAAATTGAAGTTTCCTCAAGAATAATGTTATGGAATGAATTATGTTCCTCTAAAATCCATATGTTGAAACCCTAACCTGTAGTACTTCAGAATATGACTAAATTTGGAGACAGAGCCTTTAAAGAGGCAATCAAGTTAAAATGAATCCATTAGAGTGGGCCTAGTTCAATCCAACTGGTGGCTTTATTGCAAGAGGAAAACTGGAAAGAGAATATTTTGCTAAGTGAGATCAGCCAGTCTCAGCAAGTCAAGGGTCATGTGTGTTCTTTCATATGTAGAAGCTAGAGAAAATAGGAAACAAAAGGGCACTTCACATAAATGAGGGGAGAATGGTGGAAAAATGGTGGAGGGGGATTGGGGGAAGGGAATTGGGGAGGGAAAAAAGGAGGATGGAGGAAGTAAATAGTTCAAATAATGCTATGTCCATATATGAAGGTATCAATACCAATCTTACTAATATGTATAGGGAAGGATGGCGGAATGTGAAAAGAAATATACCAAATGATTTGTGCACATAGGCTTGTATCACTTTGAACTTCTCTATGATGCATAATTGCAATGCACCAATAAAATTATATTTAAAAAGGAAGAGATTTGGAAGACCGCAGGGGTATGCCCTGTGAGGACAAGTGAGAAGGCAGCCAAGGAGAGGGTTCTCCAGGGCAACCAACCCTGCCAACACCTTGACCTTGGACTCCTAACCTTCAGAACTAGGAGAAAATAAATTTCTACTGTATAACTCACACAGTCTTTAGTATTTTTTGTTATAGCAGCCATAGAAAACTAATACAGATAATGGTATCTTATGCTTCTCTAATATATCCTTGCCCCATTGTGTCTCACAAAATGCTCAATTTAAACAGCACTTAATACTAGATGCATTTGTTTTATTTTTCCCTTCATATATGTAAAAAAATGAAGCATATTTAATATAATTTATTTCATTATGCATGTATTTTGCTTTCTTGGCAACTAGCTCTCTCTCTCTCTCTCTCTCTCTCTCTCTCTCTCTGAACAAACAAGTGATTTAATCACTTGTTTGAACAGATAATGCATGCCCATGGTAAATATTTAAAACAGTATAAAAGATTATGTGGTAGAAAGTAAACCTCACTACATCCCCCTATCCCCTATTCCCTTAGTCTTCTTCCTTGGAGGCACCCTTTATTACCAGTGTATTGTCTACCCTACAAGGCACATCTTTGCTTAAAAACAAATGTGTGTGTGCACTCCTGTAATCCCAGTCTTTGGGAGACTGAGACGGATGGATCTTGGGTACAAAGCCAGCCTCAGCAACTTGGTAAGACCCTCAGCAATTTAGTGAGATCCTGTCTCAAAATAAAAAATAAAACAGGGCTGTGGATGTAGCTCAGAGGTAGAATGCCCCTGGGACCAATCCCCATTGTGCCACCACACACAATGTATATGTATCTATACATGTATATAGTATAGGCATGTATATTGTAGGACTATCACATATATTTATGCAAATATATGCTTTATGCAAATTTTCCATAGATTTATAAATATGCATATAAAATGTATCACCCTCTCTGATTTTTTGTTTTATTTTTATTTTTAAATGGTAAAATAGAGCCGGGCGTGGTGGCATACGCTTGTAATCCCAGTACTTTGGGAGGCGGAAACTGGAGGATCCGGGTTCGCGGCCAGCCTCAGCTCGCTCTCTCTCTCTCTCTCTCTTTCTCTCTCTCTCTCTCTCCCTGTCTCTCTCTCTCTCTCCTTAGTGAGGCCCTCCATAACTTCGTGAGACCCGGTTTCAAAACAAAGTATAAAAAATAGGGCCGGGGGTGTAGCGCGGAGGTAGAACGCCCCTGGGTTCAATCCCCAGTACAGCAAAAAAAAAAAAAGGTAAAATAAATGTTTCCACTTTTTACAGAGATTTACCTTAATAATATTTCTTGGGACGTGTTCCATATGGGACAATCGTACTCATCTTAGTCTCTGTCATTTATTTTGTTGCATTTACTTTAAGCGCATCGTCCTCCCTGCTTCCTTTCACCCTAACCTATGCACTTTCACACAGGTACCCACATGGAGAACAAACAGGAAATATAAATTTTTAAGAGGCTCCTTTTGTGGCTATTTCCTAATAGAAGTATTTGAGTGGCAGATTTAATCAGGCCATAAAGCTAGAGGCATGAAACAAAAGGGCATAATTTCTAGACAGTCCAAACAGGAATATTTCATGAGCCTTTCCCAGACTAACTCTGCATGTTTCTGGTCACTGTCCTAGCTGCAGGTATGCACAAGCAGCCCTGTTGACAGTCCTTGTATCCCCTGAGTTCCTTGTGCAATTAATATTGTAGCCAGAAAATGAAAACAATTTTTAAAGAATCAGGCATAAATCCAACATACTAGAAAGTCAAGGTATTTTTTCCTGTTCTCTGTTAATAATTGCTCATTTGTATACATACTTGAATTGTTTTAATGAAAAATCAAGGCAATTATGTATTATGCTTTTTTCTTTTAAAATGATTAATAAACATTGCTATTTATACTGGTATTTACATAATAATATCTTTTTATGGTTGCATAGTAGTCCATCTAGTTGATACATTGTCTAATTTTAAAAAGAAACAACTGGACTATCTGAGCTATAGTTTGAAAAGAATTTACAAGAAAATCAATGACATATATTTAATGATATACATAAATGTTATTGAGCTACAAGGTAATTAACTATAAAATGGAGAGCAGTTTGCACAAATGACTATAATCAATATTCCCTGTATTTTGAAATAAAAACCTCCTAGAGGAGGTGCTGTAGGAGAGGAAACTGCTCAGATGCCCTCCTGAAAAAGGAAAAAGGAGTAGACCTTTCTTTTTTTTTTTTTTTTGCGGTACCGGGGATTGAACCCAGGGGCTTTCTACCTCTGAGCTACACACCCAGCCCTATTTTTTATACTTTATTTTGAAACCGGGTCTCATGAAGTTGCAGAGGGCCTCACTAAGTAGCTGAGGCTGGCCGTGAACCTGGATCCTCCGGTCTCCGCCTCCCAAGTACTGGGATTACAAGCGTGAGCCACCACGCCTGGCGGAGTAGACCTTTCTAACCCTTTGTGAGTTGGTTTCAGGAAGTGAGGCCACATACCCTTTTCCTCTGTTGAACTGCTGGAACTCTTCTTGCACAGAGATGGAGGGTGCGAAATGGTGTGCCTGGATCAGATTGATTTCGTAACAACAAGCCATAAAATAGGAATAGCTGATAGTCTTCTTTAGTCAATTAACCTAATCAACAAATATTTATTGAATACCTATGTTGTACTGGATGTGAAATATATAGGGAAGAATATGACCAGGATCTCTGCTCCCCTAGAGTCTAGGCAAGATATAGAATAGTAATCAAATAAATACAAATAAAACAGTTACAAATTTTAATAAGTGTGAGGAAGACAAACAGGCCACTCTCACAGATAGAAGTCAAGGTAGTGCATCCCTTACATGCTTGACAGGAGACGCTTCTCGGGGTGAGTCACACGGAAGGAGAAGTCAGCCACACAAAGAGCAGGGGGACGAGGGGCTACAGGAGCGAAGGCTCCTGGGTGTCATGGAAACCGGCCTGCTTGAGATGACCGAGATCACCAGGTTTGCAGTGCGGTTCGCAAGAGGAGTGTGGTCCTGGGTGAGGTGGAGTGGAGGGTGCAGGCTCCATCGTGCACAACCCAGGACACCTGCTAGGGGCCTGGATTTCATTCAAAGTACATTGTGGAGCCAGGTAAAAGGTTTTTTTTCGTGTGTGTGGTACTGGGGATTGAACCCAGGGGCATTCTACCTCTGAGCTGCACCCCCAGCCCTATTTTTAATTCTTTATTTTGAAACAGCGTCTCACTAAGTTACAGAGGGCCTCACTAAGTAGCTGAGGCTGGTCAAGAACCTGTGATCCTCCTGTCTCAGCCTCCCAAGTACTGGGATTACAAGCGTGCACCACTACGCCCAGCCCAAGTAAAAGTTTTAAGCAGATGAATGGAAGAATCCAAGTCATGTTTTAGAAAGAATGCTTTGGGAGCTATGTGGGAAATTGATTGGAGGAGGGAGAGAGTGGAAGTTGGGAGTGGATGGGAAGGTGCCACCCCAAGAGAGGGGACAAGTCAGAACCTGAATGGTGGCAGTGGAGATGGAGACTAATGGGCTGGGGACCTCAGAGGAGGAGGGAGCTATCAGCTGAAATGAATGAAGGATGAGGGAAAGGAGATGTCAATCATAACTCCTGCATTTTGGGGGGCACCAAGTTTAGAAGTGGGAAGCAGGAAATCAAGGTTTCTTCTGCACATTAAGTTGAAGAGGCGTTATGAGGCATATAGGTGGAGCTGTCAGCCGAACAGTTAGATCCATCAGCCTGGAGATATTTAAGGCCTTAGGACTGGATGAGACTCTTGGAGTATATAGTTGGGGAAGAGAACGGGGCCCACCACTGAGCCTATAAACTCCGAAGGGTGCTCAATCATAGAAGTGCATCCCCAATGGGTGGGAATCTCTGACGATTCATAGTATGTTTTCACTATCAACAACCCCTCAGTTGTCTGGGAAGTCACCCAGAGAAAAAAAATATTTATCTTATACTTTTATTGGTGCAATGTAATTATACATCATAGTGAGGTTCAAAGTGATACAAACATATGCACTTGGTGTGTTTCCCTCCAGATCCCATCTCATTCCTCCCCTTCCATACATGTTAGTGATATTGGTGTTGTACCTTCATATATACACATAGCATTATTTGAAGTGTTTTCCTTCATCAGTTCTACTTTTTCCCCTCCCCACCTCCTCCCCCAGTCCCCTTCCACTGTTCTACTGGTCTGACTCCTCATTTATCTGAAGTTCCTTTTGTTTCCTGTTTTCTCTGTAGCTTCCATATATGAGAGAAAACATATGAGCCTTGACTCTCTGTGACTGGCTATCTCACTCACCATAATGTTCTCTTCTTTCAGATGTTTTGGTTTCTCCTGCATATCTGTCCTAGTTCTGGTACCCCTGTGCCCTAGCATCATTTTTACAAGGAGAAGAGAGGGAAAGTGTGGGTGAGTTTTTGCACTCTGTGACAACGTAGGCTTCTGCCCTAAGCAGTGCTACACTGGAGCTCTGCACTGCTACTCGAGCATTTTGCCGTTTATGCCTCTGTTTTCATGGTGTAAGTAACTCTGTGAGTCTTCCCTGAGAGCCACAAACGTGCAAACACTCACCTCTGAGTCTTCCTGGAGCTAGTGAGGCAGTGCATGCTGGAGGGGACCTTTGTAAGAATAAAGCCCAAGCCTCCTGTTTTATAAATCAGTGAATTGACTCACCCACAGCCACCCATGAAATGAAAGGTATTTAAAGTTTCATTTCGCCAAATATTGATGCATTTCTTGGCTCAAGGGAAGCTCATCAGGTATCATTCAATCTAGAAGTCGGCGCATTTACTTTAGACCATAAGACCAGCCTGATCTTTAAAAACCTATTTAATTGGGAAAAGAAATTGAGAGTATTTCCAGACCCTAAGGCATTCATATGCCAAGAAGTGAGCCCACTAAGGCTGCACTTTCCCCAACCTGAAGAAAGTGGATAGATTCTATTGTTCAGGATTGCTTTGGTTTGAAACACTGCATCTGTAGAGGCTCAGAGTTTGCTATATTGTGGGTAACTATAAAAAAGGCAGGAGGCCGTATAAATTAGAGAAATCAGCTTTATATTGGCTTTATATTGCCAAATTCTATTTAAGGCACCCGCCTCCATATGGCAGAATAACAATAGACTGGCATGTGTTAAATAATTGATAAAGCTTGCTCTTCCATAAAGACTGATTTGAAAAACAAGAACTGGAGGATGTTATGAATTCAGTGGGAAAAGACACTGTTTAGTCTTTTCTGAGAAATGTCTGATGAGACAAACACATTATTTTCTGAGTATGTCTCTTCCCGCCTGACATTTTGCTCCTGATTTATGTGAAGTGTCTCAATGCCTGTTATGATTTCACTGTATTGACGCACGAGCTCTCCCTCAAGATTCACAGATTTGGAGCAGGGAGCTTTAGAGAGAATTCAGTGCATCTCTCTTACTTTCTGAAAATGAAACCAGAGAGATAAGGGGTTTGGCTAAATTTACTTCATGATTAGTGGGACGGATGTGCTGTCCAGGACCCAGGGCTTACCACACTGTTTTCCCTGGTGTTTGAATTCAAGCCAGTAGAAAACTGCTGTTATGATCTGGGTAGGATTTAAGGGATTGAACCTGGGGGTGCTCTCCGCTGAATTATACCCCCAGTCCTATTTTAATTTTTATTCTGAAACAGGGTCTCATGAAGTTCCTAAGTCTCAAATTTGAGATCCTCCTGTCTCAGTCTTGCAAATACTAGGATTGGATTTTATTTTCTTTAGCTTTTCCTTTTATACAAGATTCACATTTTCTAAAAAAATGTAATCATATTAAAAAATTTGGGGAACATAGGAAAAATAAAAAAATAACACGCATATGATTACTGTTAGCATTTTAATGTATTTCCTTCTAGGTTTTTCTTTTTCTGTGAATATTTAAAAATAATTGTTGAGCCGGCCATGTTGGTATACCCTTGTAATTCCAGTACTTGGGAGGCTGAGACAGGAGGATTGCAGGTTCACGGCCAGCCTCAGCTACTTAGTGAGGCCCTCCACAACTTAGTGAGACCTTGTTTCAAAAATAAAGAATAAAAAAAATAGGGCTGGGGGTGTAGCTCAGAGGTAGAATGCCCCTGGGTTCAATCCCCAGTACTGCAATAACTAACTAACTAAATAAATAAATAAAATTGCTATTTAGTATACACATTATTTTCATTTTTTTTCAGTGACTACATCATAAGATTTCTAATGGATGCAGAGTATTGAGGCAAATAGATAAGCTATAATTCTCTGAGCCTTTCTGTGGTTGTTGGGCATTGAGGATAATTCTAATTTTTGGCTATTATACATAACAATATTACCTGATATATAAACATCTTATGGCATATGTCTTTTTCTATCGATTATATCCTTACATGGAACTCTATGGAATTAGAAAGCCATGATTATTACTACTTGAATTGTCATAAGATCAGTTCACTTTTGCTTTACAACATTAAGTATTATCATTAAAATATTTGTGGGGTGTTGGGTGGGATACAGAAGGAAGTACATCAAGTGCTGTATGCACGTATGCTTGTGTCACTTTGAACCTCATCATAATGTGTAACTTTGATGCACTAAAGTATGAAAAACATAAAAATTAAATACTTGCTAATTTCCTCATTGAAAATGGCACTTCTTTGAGTTCTTATCTTTTTTATGGTTGCTGAGTTCTCCTCTGTCCTTCCTCACCTAAGCATTTTAACTGTCTTAGTTGCCTGTTGTTCCCCTGAACACAACATCCTGTTTCATGGATCTTGTCGGCAGGCCGTTCTTGCTGTAATGGGAACCTCTCGAGGATGAGGTCAGTGTTGTATTCATCTGTATATATCCAGGTTCTTGTGTAGTGCCTGGCACACAGTGGGTGCTCAATAAATATTTAGCCAATGTACGAATGAATCAGTGAACGAGAAAATGATGTTGAACAATCCCTCCGTATTTGTTCAGTAAACGTGATTTCTGAATGCATTGTCTGGTTTATGTCCTTTGTCCATTTACTTACTGGTGTCAGTTAAAATCGTTTTATTGACTTTTAGTTGTTTTTTAATATGAGAAGACATTACATTTCACCTGTCACATTTGGACTAGTAATTCCGGTCTGTGGGTTTGCTATTAAATGGGGGAAATAGGAGGTAGAAGTTGAGCTAATTAATGTGTCATCTCTGGTGCTTTTTCTCTACCTAAAGAGTCTCAAAAGGTAGAGTGGGGTTGGGGAATAAAGGGAGAGAGAGAGAGAGAGAGAGAGAGAGGAAGAGGAGTTCTGTGGACAGTTAGACAGTTACTCCATTTAAACAGTCAGGGGCTTGTTCATATGAAAAGAGAAAATGTGTTGACCATGTTTCAAGGCCCTCTGAAGCTGAAAAGGTCAACCAGCCCCTGCACGCACTAAAAAACAGACTGCACTCAGCCTTTCAGAGAGGTAGGTTTCAATTAAAAACGACACGGAGCGGCGGCTGAGTAATTTCTTAATGTATTCCATTTGTAAATGAGAAGTGAAAACACTCATTAGTAATTCTTGAATCCTTGATGAATCAGCACTGTCCACAGAAAACAAACATACACCGCCCTGATTATATTGAAAGGAGAAAAGATTCACATGGCTTTTTTTACTTCGTTTTCAAATGACTATGATTTTTCTAAACATATCAAAAATTGTATCATACACTGTCCCTCTGGGTCTGTTGTTGCAATTGTGAGTTTTATAATTTTCTGGTTAATTTTTGATAAAGCAGACACTCATAAGATGCAAGCTGTCAGGAGCCTTCAGGAGAATATCAACCTCCTTTGGTCATTCTAGGTGGCCTCAGCCACATGGCTAGAAATAAAAAGCCCCATTCCCCAAGATTGCTGGGCCCATTCTTTGGAACAGGAGATCTCTAACTCATGGACAAAACAAAAACAACAAAACCACAGAACAAACATTTCATACCTTAGAAAAAAGGTTCTTGAGGTTAGGGATCCATAATGGATATATCAATGTGACCCCAGAATATGGCCCAACATCTACGTGGCAACTCTAAACACATTTTTGAAAGATAAATAGCCAGGTGTGGTGGTGCATGCCTATAATCCCAGTACTTGGGAGGCTGAGACAGGAGGATCGCAGGTTCAAGGACAGCCTCAGCAACTTTGGAGACCCTCAGCAACTTAGCAACACCCTGTCTCAAAATAAATAAAAATGGCTGGGTGTAGCTAAGATGTAGAATGCCCCTGCGTTCAACCCCCAGTACCTAAACAAATAAGCAAATGAATGAATAAATAATTAAATAAACTAATAAACAATCGGGACTGCTCTGCCTTGGACAATGAGCTGGATATTTCCCACATGCATCCTCAGACCCACACTCTACCCTCTGCCTGCCGCTCTCTTCCTGGAGTACAATGGAGGCTGGCCCTGTGATCACATAGTCTGCATCAATGGGATCCCTTGACCCCTGGCTTTCCAGGTGACTTCAGCCAATGAGGAGTCCTGGAGGAGTTTAGAGGAATGATGCAGAATGAGGTTGGGGTGTTATTCCCTTGACCTCCCCACTGTGGGATTGCCTCCCGCTGACCTTTCCTAGCTTACAGCTCCTGTCAAGGCAACCCTCTGTGTGTGAGCCTCTCTTTCCAGGTCCCAGTGATGCTCTGACCCTCATTCCTTCAGCCTAGGGATACAACCCACCCATGCTTTGATAAATGCCCCTTTTATTAAACTCTCCTCAAATTATCCTATTTCCTTCTGGAGCTCAGTGATAAGAGACATTGATAGGAGTGTGCATGCTGGAGTAGTGGCTGCACCCTACAATCCAGCCTGCCATCTGCTCACCAAGCTGTGTGCCGTGGGGGAAGAGGGGCTTTCCCCTCATGCCCAGCAAACAGTGTAGGCTAGTGCCACCTTGGGCCCAATGGATGTGTGGGATCCCCAACTTATTCCTTTTGAAAAATCTGCTGGTGTCTTTTGCAAGAAAATGGATGGAATGAGACAATATTATGCTGAGATCAGCCAGTGGCAGAAAGTAAGGGTCATATGTGTTTCCTCATATGTGGATGCTAGACAGAAAATAGGAAACAAAGGGACTTTAGATAAAAGAGGAAAGAGACCTGTAGAATAGTGGAAGGGGAGTGGGGGAGGGAGGAAGGGAGGGGGAGAAAGGAGAACCAATGAAGGAAACAGTTCAAATAATACTATGCCCCGCTATGAAGGTATCACAATCAATTTCACTAATATGTACGGGAGTGCTGTGTGCATGTATGATTATATCACATTTAACCTCATTGTAATGTATAATTGTAATGTACAAAGCACCAATAAAAGTATATAAAAAACATTTAGCAAATCTGTTGATGGAATGGCTCTCTCTGTTCCCCCTCCTGCCTCCTTCTGTGAGTCATCTCTATTCACAGCGGGGGCCACAGAAGCAGTGAAAAGAGGGGCTCCCATTGCTGTCCACGGGTTGCCCACTCCAGCTGCTTCTATAGAAGCAGAAAGACCACAAACCAACGATCATGGTCCCTCTGGTCATTCAGGGTTTTGTGGGTCAACCAACTCCCCAGGGGCGTGCCAGATGCAGGGCCAGTGGTATATCAGCTTACCCTGTCTTCATTTCTATCTTGAGCATGGATGGTGGAAATGGACTTAAAGGACAAGGGATACTGCAGTGCAGTGAAATCGCTGCCCTGTGTCATCTCCCCTCCCTTGCGGAATGTCAGACCTAGTCCTGTGGGTGTGTTTAGACTCTCAGTTTCGTTATTGTTCAAGGTTCCTTGCCAATCATGGCTGATGATTTTAATTGACTTCACAACTTCTGCCTCAGCTCTTGGAATGCTCTCAAAGAAGGGCGCTGTGAGTTGCATGTTGGAAATGCAATGTGTCACTCCATTCGATTTCTCATCTTCAGTGCCTGTGGGGGCACTGGCCCCAGGGAGGGAGCAGACATTTGTCTCCTCATCCGCACAAAGAAATTGACAGCCACTGGGTTACAGGCCTTAGCCTGGTCTAGTAAATCTGATTTGATTGTTTGGTTCAGATATTGCTTCCCATTTTTCTCTTCCCAGTGCATTTTGAAGCTCTGTTGATCCTCTGACTATTCCACAGCGCCTGTAGCACTACAGTGCTAAACTCAAACTGATGTTAGATCCGAATCCAGCAGATCCTTTCAGCAGCCCTCAAAGAGATGAAATCTCTATCTGCAGACTCTCCTTGCTGCTGAAAGAGCTTGGCTAGATTTGAGCAGCAAATTAATTTTAGAGAAATTTTCCATCTCCAGGCCTTTGCAACTCACTAATTATTTTCAAGGTAAATTAAATTTGCTCAGCAGAATCCTCCAGCCCCACCCTGCAATGGACAATTTAACATGAAATTGCTGACCTGTAATTGCTCCATCCAGCCATGGATTCCTAATCCTTTGACAATTTATAGTTACATCGTCTCCACCAGTGTAGTCATCGCTTTCTTTGTTTATGTCTGTAATGAGCAGCAGTATTACTGTGATGCATGGGAGAGCTTCAGTCACTGAAAATTACAGAATATCAATTACTGACTTCCAAGTTGTAGGTAGGTGGCCATGTAGAAAATGGAACTTTAGGCCATTTGGGGAAAATATTTTGGTGAAACCCATTAAGCTGGGTGATGTGCTGAATGAATCCTATACCAGAAAGCAAGTCAAGCCAATCAAACAAGTCGTTTTTCCCTTTGAATGAATGTGCTAAATAACCTAGCCCAGAGCCCTTGGGCGTGCCCTCACCTCAGGGGCTACTGTCAGAACCGCCAATCAAGTCGCTGGTTTCTGCCCTGTGGGGAGCTTCTTTCCTTTCCCAGCTTTCTTTCATGTTCTGCGCGATAGAGTCCTTAGCTTATGTTTCAAAAGCCTTTCCTCTAATATCAGAGCTATATTAGAATAATTCACAAGTCAGTCTAGCATTAATAGACTGACTGGATTAATAGCCTCAAAACTTTATGGCAACCTGTGATATTCAGAATTTCTAGTCTGTCAGCTAATTTCCGTTTGGCCTTAAGTTATTTCATTTCTCCTTCAAAGGTTGCCAAGTGCTTTAGAAACAGAAGTCCTGTGTGTGAGAGAAACAGGAGGTGAAGGGCAGGGTGGAGAAAAGGGTGCCTCCTAAGGATCAGCATGAGGGAGGATGAGAGCGCTCACCACCAGCAGGAAAGAGGACGTCAGGTGAAGGTTGCACCACCGTCCCTGCATGCACGGGCCCTTGCGCAGGGTTTCCAGCTAAGCCAGGCCACAGTCCCCAGAAAGGAGAGGAGAAGTGAGACCTTACTTCTGGCTAGACGCCAGCGGCTCTCATCCAGGGGCAATTTCGTCCCCACAAAGCATTTTTGGTTGGTACAGCTGGGAGTGGGAGCAGTGATTGCTAGGTCCAAAATGAGGGACTGGCTTACAGAGGTCACACAGTGGCAAGCAGGGGACAGCCAGGCATTCAGCTCCCTCCTCACCAGCCTCTCCCTAAGTGCCAAGGACTCTATCATTCAAGGTCATCCTTCTCCACTCCCATCCTCCCCACCCGTCTCTAACCCTGTGTTTCTCATCTGGCCACTAATGACATTCAGGGCTGGCCAATTATCCATTGTGGGGAGTGGAAGGACATTCTGTGCATTGCAGGATGTCTAGTGACTTCCTTGCCCTCTGAAAGCCATTCCTGCATTTCAAGCCTTAGTGTCAAATCAATCATCATTCAGACAACTATCCACCTTAACTCTTCTAGGAGCTGTCCTCAGCACTAGGGATCCCACACTGAACAAGAAAATGTCCCTATCCATGGAATGGGGGTTACAAACAATAAACACATAAGCAAATAGAAATCTGATACATCATCAGGCAGAGAAAAGGGGTCTGAATAACAATAAGTAAAGCAAACGATGAAGAGTGGTAGGAGCTGCTCTAACAGCACAGAGCACCAGGGAGGGCCACACTGAGATGGTGACATTGCAGCACTCCTTAAAGAGAGAGAGAGCCATGGGGCAGCTCTCATCAGTTTTGAGGTTCCCTCTCTCTGCCTCTGTTCACTGTTGACCTCTGGGGTCGGGGACCTGAAGACGCAGAGGCACTGAAAGACTCAGACAACTTGATTGAGGCACAGGGGACCAAGGAATTCAATCCAAGGTCCCATCTTTATTTTCTATAGCCTTTATACCATTAGTTGCATGTAGGCAGCAAGAAAAGCAAACATAGCAAACAAAGCTCTCATCATTAGTCTTGTCCAAACATTATAAAAACACATTGTTTTACTTCCCAGCATTGCTGTTTTCTACTTGCTCAAGCAAATATTTATGTACCCCCAAGACTGTACTAGATCTTACGTAGTTGTCTTGGTTCCTATCAACTGCATCCTGGGTCTACAAGCAAAGAACAGGGTCCTCAGCAGAGCTTGTCACGTGATCCTCAGGGCCACTTTTGACCCATTTTCTGCAAGCATTCTCAGCAGGCTCAGCTCTGACGCAAGTCACTAACTGCTGAAGCCATGTTCTCCGAGACTTCCAGAAAGCAGTTTTCCCACAGTTCACTAAATTGCTTAGCTTGTATCTGTTTTGTTTTGTTTTTTCTTCCTGACTTCAGCCTCTTGCCAGGGAACCACTTAATTCTCTCCTTTTTCTTGAACTTTGGTTCCATGTGCTCTCCAGTTGGAGCACTCTCCCAGTGGTGTCCCCAACCTTCACCTAGATCTCTTCCTGACCACTAGCTCTGAGTCCTCAGGTCATGTTTGTAAGAAGGGGGCAGCTAAAATCTTTTTTGAGTTCACTGGCTAATAGATAGACTGTTAGTGATGAGGGGGGCTCTGTATAGTTTATGCTTATGTACACAAACACACACATATACACACATTTTTTCTTGATTTTTGTTTTGGCCAGCATTCTCACTGCTATGACCCAAGATACCTGACAACCACAACATAGAGGAAGGAAGATTTATTTGTCCACAGTTCTGGAGATTTCAAAGGTTTCAGTCCATGTTAGGCTGGGTCACATATGCGGAGCTCAGAGCATGGTGGCAGGAAGCAGAGAGAGCAGGGAGAGGGGACGAGGGACATATATACATTCCCTAAGGCCACACTCCCAGTGGTCTACCTTCTCTAGTCATATCCTACCTGTGTATCTTACCACCCAATAAATTCATTAATCCATCAATGGATTCATCCACTGATGAGATTAGGACCCTCATAATTCAGTTATTTCACCTCTGAACATTTTTTAATTGCCAATACATGAGCTTTACCAGGGAACATTCTATATCCAAACCATAACAACTTTATCACAAATTAATGGGAAATACTAGGAGCAGCCGCATCATTCAATTCCTTTTCTCATACTTGTTCCAGATCAGAAATCCATAATTGATTATCATGACTATCCTACCAGCCAATGGTAATTGCCGTGTAAGATGAAACCCTGACTTGAAGGTGCTATGTGTCACTTTAAAGAGCAGCTTGGAATAGACACATGTGGGGACAGTGGTCTACTAGGAACGGAGAAACCTCCCACCTACAGTCAGAGGTAGTCCTCAGCTCCGCTGTATAATACATTAGAAATTTCTCTCCAAGCACACAAAGTTTCAAGTTAGTTAATTACTAAGGAATTTGGACTTCATTCTATGGTAAAATAGGAAATTACCACAAGTTTTGGCAGGTAAGTAATATGATAGGAGTTGTTCTTTAGTAGAATCAATCTTGCAACTCTGTGGGAAGAATGGGGCTGGGTGGGAGAGAACACTTTAGGTAAGAAGGAGGTGTACAGACTTGGAGGGTGCTATGATTCAGACATGGAGTGTCCCCAGAAAAGCTGATATGTTGGCAACATAATGTTCAGAGGCAAAATAACCAAATCACGAGGGTTTAACCTCATCAGTGGATTAGTGCATTGGTGGATTAATAATTTGAATGGATTTACTGGGTGGTAACTGTAGGCAGGTGGGATGTGGCTAGAGGAGGTGGTTCACTGGGGTTGTGACCTTGAGGACTATATTTGTCTCTGGATACTTCCTGTCTGTCTGTCTGTCTCTCTCTCTGCTTTCAGGCTGCCACGAGCTGAGCAGCTGTCCTTTGTCACACCATGGAGCCAGTCAACCATGGACTAAACCTCTGAAACTGTGATCCAAATAAACCTTTTCTTCTCTATGTTGTTCTTGTCAGGTATTTGGGTCTCAGTGATGCAAAGCTGAGTGATACAGAGGAGCTCTGGGGTAGGTGGTCCTAGACTTCCTCTGTCTGTTCTTGGGGCGTCTAAGTGATGGGACTGAGTAATAGGGGATGATAGTCCCAAGGGTACTGAAGTTTGCAATCTTTGCACAAGTCCTATATCCATAAACACTGGGAGAAGCAGGTAGGCCTTCTCTGGAGACCAACCTGGTCACCACATATATACAGCTAGAGCATCATTTAAATGGAAATGTTCTTGCTACTAGGAATTAATTATCATCTAATTTGCATATCCCATTGATTAGATGTGTTGATGGCCAAAAATGCAGGCCAAAACTACTTAACCAAGAGCTGGCAATGCTTTCCCACCTGCTCTGGGAGAACATGAGCCCAAGGTCATGGCTGCTTTACTCACCCCAAACTACCCAAGTCAACAGTGACAAGAGAAGAGGCCAGGATAATCCTCACCCTCTGTTCCTCAGCTCCCCCCTACGCTTCCACTCTGAGATGTTCAGATGGTGGCCAACCATCTGTGAGTAACTTGTACTTATTTACGAGGCTGACTACACACTTCAACTAAACACCAATTTATCAAGTACTTTGGTGTGAAATAGAAATGTCTTTACTACAGATAATTAAAGATTCTGAAACCCAATTGCACTTCATGGAGTATACTAATTATAATCAAATAAATTCATAATGAAGAAAAAAATAAATGAATGAGCACAAGTCTGTCCAATCCTGGAGCTCATTTCCTAGCTAACTTCCTTGCTATTCCTGATGGACACCATTTGTGAAGCCAAAAGTAGCAGATGTCAGCAGAGAGAAATAAGGGACGGGGAGATGCTGTGCTGATGAGTTGACATCTTATCCCTCTGCCAAATTAGATCCCAGCCAGCACCGGCCAGGGCTGTCCCTATCCTCAAGGTGTTGTCAGACCAAAGGTGGAGAAACAGGTGCCATGTCGCACAAGGATGTCACTGTGCCACCCCACCTGGGTGAGGCTGTGGTGTTGGAACTCACATGCCATGGTGGGGGACAGTCACCCTGACAGGGCTTCTGCGGGGCTCCAGTTGAGACAGCCAGATGCAGTGTGTGGAGAGGGGCATGGTCTGGATGGTTGAACGGCCTTTCTACAGAAGGCATCGCTCAGCACCCTCACCCCTTCCTGACACTCTGACTGTTGCCACTTAGCAAGTAAGCTGAAGTCATAGCACACTCTGAAATGGAGCCATCACTGGTCTGTGAAAGGACAGGGCTCCAAATCCAATCCATCAGCGGCAGGACCCTGACTTCTCCCTCCTTCCACCCCTTCTCCCCCACCTTTCTGTGGTACTAGAGATTGAACTCAGAGGCATTCATCTCCGAGCTATACTCCCAGCCCTTTTTGTTTTTATTTTGAAACAGGGTCCTGCTAAGTTGGTGAGGGTCTCACTAAGTTGCTGAGGCTGGCCTCGAACCTGTGATCCTTCTGTTTCTGCCTCTCAAGTACTGGCTCTCCTTCTCTTTTTGCCACCTTTTTCTTTTCTTTCTATTTCCTCCAACCACCCTAATCTCATCTCATCCTCTCCCCCCCCCCTTTAAAAATCTTTCCCCTCCTCTTCTGAATTGACCACTTCTCTCTTCCTAGACTTTAAGAAGTATTTGGGAAACTATTTTGAATGTGCATGTCAAGAAAATGGAAGCCAGTGGCCTAGGGGAAGCTCCATCACCTAGCCAGTTATAGTGTCTTGGGCAAGCTACCTGGACTCTGGTCTGCCCATGCATTTAATTAAGCTTTTGAACAAGTAATAAGATAGTTCAAAAAGTTTAAAATTTTTATAGTCAAAATTCTGACTCTCATCCATAGCCACACAGTTCTCCTCTCCATAGGTAAATAAAGGCATAGTATTGCCTCCTAGAAAGATAAACACACACACACACACACACACACACACACACACACACACACCACGTATGTACATTTATATTATTTTCCTCCTTTCTCTCACAAATAGTAACACATTATACACACAGGTTAGCACCTGTGTTCTTCACTTAACACATCTCAGGGACCATCCCTATCTGTAGGAAGAGCTCTGCCTTGTTCTTTGTCACAGGTGCTTAGTGTTCCATTGAACACTCAGTCCTCTACTGGTGAATACCAAGGCTGTTTCCACCCTTGGCTGTGCTGCAGCGCTGCAGTGACTAACCTCGCTTAGACTCTTGCACTACGGAGCCAGCCTAGGTGTCCATCAACAGATGAATGGATAACAAAACTGTGGTGTATACGCACAATGGAATTCTACTCAGCCACAAAGAAGAACAAAATTATGTTATTTGTAGAAAAATGGATGGAACTTGAGAATATTATGCTAAGTGAGATCAGCCTGTCTCAGAAAACAAATAGTTGTATGTTTTCTCTCACATGTGGAAGTTAGAGAGAAATTGGGAAACAAAAGAGACGTCAGACAGAGGAGCAGAGACTCCAATGGAGAGATGGAGGGAATTTAGGGGAGGGAGGGAGGAGGGGGATAGCGTCATAAAGAAGGTAACAGCTTAAATAATGCTATGTACATATATGAAATTACCAATGCCAATCTCAGTGACGTGTATGGGGAGGGAAGGGAGGAGGATGGGATCTGGGGAGAAATGCACCAAGTGCTGTGCGCATGTATATTCCTGTCACTCTATACCTCAGTATGACATATAATTACAGCACGCCAATAAAAGCATAAAAATAACCTCACTTACATATCATCATGTCATATGAGCATCCCTGGTATCAAGTCCACAAAGTAGGGTTTTCAGGTTAGCCAGAATGGAGAGAAAGCACAGACCAGCACATATTAATTTACTGTGTGAACTCAGAGAAAGCACTTGACATTTGTGGCACTCATTTTCTTGTTTTTAAAAGAGAAGGGCTGCCCTGGGTGACCTGTAGGTCCTTTCCACCTTGGGAGTCCCTGGGATTCAGAACCTCCCACCTATGAGGTTTTTGGCAAAGACAACTGCTCTAGACCTTGTGATCCGCCCACAGAGTGTCCCTGGGTCTAGGCCACCACAGCCAGCTGGGAACCAAAATTCATTCTGTGCACAGCCAACAGAGCAGAACTTGAAGAGACAAGTCCAAGGACCAGGCATGACTTCATTTGTCCTCAAGTGCTCTCAGTGTTGTTTTGGCCGCTTTAAATGTAGCTGCTTTTGCAGACTCTTTGAAAATCAGACAGAGCATGGAGGCTTTTTGCCTCAATTTTTGGAATTGAGGGGAATTAAATGAGCTAATATATTTAAGATGACCACAGGCAAGCATTAGCCAGCATGCTGGGGGTATGCTGACATTAATGGGACATTTGGCAGGAGAATATCTGACCAATGCATGTTTGGTTGGGACATTGACTGAAAACATGGCTGGATACTAAAAACAAGTATGGATAGTAGGTCAGGACAACTGTAGACACAGTAAAACATTTCTGCATGAGCCTTGATGTTCATTGTTATCATGGACCAGATTTGAGAATCGGAGCATTTGATCTGAAAGAGGCTCTTAGGATCACTCCTGTAAGCCTCTTACTTGTGGGCACAGATGAGGAGTGGAAAGCAGATATGGGGAGGTGCACACCTTGCTGTGTTGAGGGCAAGGGAAAGAGCCCGGGGAGCAGAGCTAGCCCTGGACGGGGCCTGCGAGTGAGTGGGGGAGTGGGACGTACATTATGAAAATAGAAGAAGGTCTCCATAAGGGAGCACAGCAGGTCTACACTTTCCACTAGCACAGGTGGCTTGCACGAGGGGACCAGCAGCACATGGAGCAGCACATGATGTGTGAAGACATAAGCCCAGGATTACTGGAATTCAGAGGTCCGGGCAAAAGACTTCAAGAACCTCCAATAAAAGGAGAATTAGTGAAAGCTCCAATCTCAGAAGGCCTGTGTGTCCCTGGGCAGGTTGCTGAGACACAGACAGAGGCACAAAGACAAGCAAAAGGAAAGGATCGGGCTTCCAGCACTGAGGCACCCATGCCGACGGGGCAGAAGTGCAGCTCTCCTGATTGGGACCAAGCAAGGGTGATTTGATTTCAGGCAGCAGCTACTTTATCACCCAGTCTTGGTTCATGTTTGGCTCTAAGAGTCTTGGAGAGTAAGCTTATACATGGGACCACTCCAGCCCGGCGGGGGAGAACGGAAGCAGAGCCAGGGCGGGCTCCAGTCACCAGGTGCTTCTGATTACTCCTTGTATCCGTTCCTCTCAGGTCCTTCCCTCCTCCCTCTGCAGCCCCACCACTGTCCCTGTTCAGGATCCCACATCCTTCTCTAGGACTAATGCAGTGGTCCACCTCATGTCACCTTCTCCATCATTTCCTCTCTCTACTGGGTCTCCACCTGGCAGCCAGGTGTGACCGCATCCCTCAGTGGCTCCCCAGGTGGTACACGAGGCCTTCATGACCTGGTCTCTCCCTCCTTTCCAGCCTCGCCACCCGTGCCCTCCTGCTTCAGGGATACTGAACACCATGGCATTTCCAGCCTCCAAACCTTTGCTTGGAAGTTGACTCTTTATCTTACTTACCTGGATGACCCTTATTTTCAGAACTGCTTCAGGTTTACTTCCTCCAGAAAGCCTTCCCTCTTTCCCAAGAGAAGCCTGGTCCACACAATCCCCATTTCCAGGGGTTCTCAACTTTGGCCATGTTTCCAAGTGGAGAGTTTTTAAATGACTGATGCCAGAGCCCCACTCTAGACCTGTTAAATCTGTAGGTCTCTCTTGATTCAGAAAAGAAAGTGTGTATGTGTGCGTATGTGTTTGTATCTATCTGCCTAGTGTTAATAATGTATATATAAATGTTTATTGTGGTGTCATTCTACATTTTCTGTATGTTTGAAATTTTTCAAAATTAAAAACTGAGGGGAAAAAATGAATATAGTACCTCCCCCTGGCTGCACTGTCTGTCTTTTTACAAAGGTCCCGAGTGGTGCTCCTGCCCAGATCTGGTGGACAATGGCACTGAAAAGTCTCTTTGTTGTGACTCTGACTTCCCTAGGAGACTGCTGGATTCTGGAGGCAGGAGTTTCATGCCTCTTAGACCTTTGCACGCCCCTTCTCTTCAGCCCCAGCGTGTCCCTGGCATGTAGCGGGTATTTAATTCTCGTTTATTGAGTAAAACCAAAATGAAGTTACATTGAAGGCAGAGAGATTATTTTTAAATTTGTTATTCATTCATTCATTCATTCATTCATTCAATTCATTAATCAATCTTTCATCATTTATTGAGCACCTATTGTTCCATAAATGTTGTATTAGTTGGCTTTTTTCGCTGTGACTAAATATCTGAGAAAAAAGCAATTTAAAGGTGGAAAATTTTATTTTGGCTCATAGTTTTGGAGGTTTCCGTCCACTGTCAGCTGGCACCATTGTTTCTGGGTTATGGTGAGGCAGAACATCATGGCAGAAGGGTTTGGCAGAGCAAAGCTGTGCTTACCTCATGGCAGTTGGGAAGGGCGGCAGGCACTGGGAACAAGATATGGTCCTCAAGGCGTACCCCCAAGGACCTGTTCCCTTCAACTAGACCCCGCATCCTGCAGTTTCCACCACCAACCAATAGTCCATTCAGCTATGAATCCATCAATGGAGGGATCCATTGATGAGGTCAGAACCCTATGATCCAATCACTGCCCAAAAGTCCCGCCTCTGAACACGACTGAATTGGAGATCAAGGCTTCAGTGCATGAGCCTTTAGGATATAGTCGGATATAAGTTCCCTTATATCCTAACTGTAACACGTGTCTTAGGCACACTGGGTCATATAAGGATCTATAGCAGGGTTTCTCACCCTTGGCATCATCATCATTTTGGACCAAATAATTCTTTGTTGTAGGGAGCTGACCTGTGCCTTGTAGAATGTTTAGCAGCATCCCTGAGTTTTATGCACAAGATGTTAGTAGCACACACCTTCTTCCCCCACAAGTGGAGACATTCACAAATATCTGCAGACATTGCCAAATGTTTTCTGAGGGCTCTATTCCTCCAGTTGAGAACCATTGGTCTACAGGACAGTCTGGTCTGCTTTAAGAAACCTAAAGTGTAATGAAGGAAGTGGATATTTACTTGTAATGAAAGAAAAGATGTGTGGGGAATTGTGATGTATCAAAGAATGCTATGGAGCTCAGAAGGAATAAGTGATTGATTTCATTTGGGTTAATTGGAAAGACACTGTCTGAAAGAATTGAGTTGGATTTTAATGGCCTTCCAGGTAGGAATCACTTTTATACAATTTCCTTTCTTATTTTTTTTTTTTTTGTGGTACCAGGGATTGAACCCAGGGGCGTTCTACCTCCGCGCTGCACCCCCGGCATTATTTTTTATACTTTATTTTGAAACCGGGTCTCACGAAGTTGCGGAGGGCCTCACTAAGGAGAGAGAGAGAGAGAGAGAGAGAGAGAGAGAGAGAGCTGAGGCTGGCCGCGAACCCGGATCCTCTGGTCTCTGCCTCCCAAAGTACTGGGATTACAAGTATGCGCCACCACGCCCGGCTTTGCAATTTCCTTTCTTAAACTTCTCCTTTTGTTGTGAGGTAGTGTTCCAATCAAGACCAATCAGACTGCCAAAGGCATTAATTGAGAGGCTTTATTGCTGATCGATCAGGACTACACATAATATGAATGCCAGGTGCAGTGCCCAACTGCCTCAGAGCCCTCCTTATATACAGGAGAGCCACAGCCAGGAGTGTATAGTTTGGTTTCCCATAGCAGGTTCCCATGGCAGGGGTCCCAACTGTTACTTCCTGCATTAAAGCAAGCAAGCATAACGAACACACAAAAGCAAAAGTAAGCAGTTAGCATAGTAACAATAACACAATAAGTAGTTTCCATAGTTCAATGAGTAGTTACCTGCAAACAGTTTTTACTTCCCTGTTCTCCTCTGCACAATCATATACAATTAATTGTCACCAACTAACCGTCACAGACTACTGCATTCTGGTTTGATTCTGCCAAAAGCTTACTTGCCTGGTCCAAGGCTAGGTGGGGTTATCTTTAGTAACAATACAGTAATAACATGGAGCTACTTTAACTAACAGGCTTTTGATTGTACATCATCAAACTTTCCTTACATTTGTACCATCTGTGGTCACCCATGTCATCTTCTGATCTTCATGACAACCACATGAGGTTGACAGAACAGATATTTTATAGACAAAGAAACTGAATCCAAGCTAGTTTGGGTATCTTGAGATGATACAGTGGTTCACAGCACAGACCCTGGAGCCAGATTGCCTGGATCTGAAGCCTAGCTCTGCCACTCTCCAACCATGAGCTCTGGGTTTGTTATTTAATACCTTCACACCTCAGCATCCTCCTGTGGAAAGCAGAGCTAATAATAGTTCCCATGCCATAGGGTTGTTGTGAGAAGTTTGCATGTGTCAGATGCTTAGGACGTTTATGCCTGGCCAATAAAAAATTCAACAGAAGCTTTTGCTACTATTACTGTTGTTACCAAGGCCTGCAGCAACTCGATGGCCAAGGTGAAATGATGACTTGGATCTGCAGTCTTCTGGTCCAGTGTTTTCTCCATTGCAAAGTCTTTTTGATATTTGAACAAGAAATCAGTGGCGGCTTGACCAGCCTCACTGGGAAAGGCAGAACCCATGGTCCCGTCCTTTATATAAACTTCAGCCAACAGGAATATTATGCAAATCACATGTGTAGCTGCAGGTTTTCTTTTTTTGTGTGTGGTACTAGGGATTGAACCCAGGGGCATTCTACCTCTGAGCTACACCCCCAGACCTATTTTTTATTCTTTATTTTGAAACAGGGTTTCAAAATACACTCCTGGCTGTGGCTCTCCTGTATATAAGGAGGGCTCTGAGGCAGTTGGGCACTGCACCTGGCATTCATATTATGTGTAGTCCTGATCGATCAGCAATAAAGCCTCTCACTAAGTTGCAGAGGGCCTCACTAAGTAGCTGAGGCTGGCCATGAACACGGATCAGCCTCCCAAGTACTGGGATTACAAGCGTGGGCCACCACGCCCAGCTTAGCCTAAGGTTTTCTAGTAGCCACGTTTTAAAAAAAGAAATGGTTGGAATTAACTTTAAGAATATAGTTTACTTAATCCAAAACATCCCAAATATTAGCATGTCAATATGTGATCAATAAAAATCATTAATGAGATATTTACATTTTTCATATTAAGTGTTGGCTATCCAAGGTGCACACATACAGCACAGCTCAACCTTGACCAGTCACATTTCAAGAGCCCAGCTGCTACATGTGGCATGTGGTTACCGTATTGGGCAGTACAGATATTCTTAATCTAAACACTGCAAAGGGCTTTTTAAAAAAATTTTCTTTTTGATGGCTAGACAGATTATTTCAGACTGTGCCCTAGGAATGGCAAATCAGAACAAATAGTGAAAGTCTTGATTTTTATGGAGAACATTGAATCCTCTCCTTGCTTGCTCCTATCCCGACTTCCTTTTTTTGTAAACTGGGAATTGAACCCAGGGGAATTTTACCTCTGAGCTACACTCCCAGCCCTTTTGTTTTTTATTTTGATACAGGGTCTAGCTAAGTTGCTGAGAGTCTCACTAAATTGCTGTGGCTGGCAGCAATCCTCCTGTCTCAGCCTCCTCCCAAATACTGAGATTACAGGCATGTACCACCATGCCTGGCTTAAATATTTTTTTATTTTGAAACAGGGTCTCACTAAGTTGCTGAGGCTAGCCTCGAACCTCTGATCCTCCTGTCTCAGCCTCCCAAATACTGGAATTTCGGGTGCATGTGCCACCATGCCTGGCTCCAACTTCATTCAAACAAGGCAATTATATGTTTTTTTTTTTTTTTTGCGGTACTGGGGATTGAACCCGGGGGCGTTCTACCTCCGCGCT
>PVJS01018218.1:0-35149 GCA_004027185.1 Glis glis | reverse complement strand
AAAAAAAAAAAAAAAAAAAAAAAAAAAAAAAAAAAAAAAAAAAAAAAAAAAAAAAAAAAAAAAAAAAAAAAAAAAAAAAAAAAAAAAAAAAAAAAAAAAAGGAGGAGGAGACATAAGATGCTTTAAGATGCTTTAAATCAAGTCTTTAGTACAAGACCTGGCACATTTAATGCTCAATAACTGACAGATGCTGCTACACATGTGGAAAACGTAAACTATTGGCATCTTGCCATTATGGAAACCAAGTCTGGACTGTAAAGTTAGCCAATCTCTAGGCAAGAGGAACATATGCAAATCACATTCAGATGTGGCCTTCACCTTTGGGAAAATCACAAAAGACAGCTGCTTCCTGTCATCAACAAGAAAATGTTGCAGGGATTGAGGAAGCAATGTCTGTGTGAGATATGGGGCATTGCTTCAGTTTATTGAGTCTTAGTTTCCTCATCTGTAAAATTAGTATTTAAATAACCTCCAACTACTTCAACTTGATATCTCTGAAGTGCCAGGGATACTTTTTGACCATTTTACAATTTTACTAAGGGTTAAGGCTACTAAAGGTTAAGGCCACTAAACATCTATGTTCAGTTGAAAACAAAATTGTATAGTCAGTTGTGTGTGTGTGTGTGTGTGTGTGGTGTGTATGTGTTTGGTATGCACAAAACATACAAAAAGATCCATAAAATTCAACAGTATTTATTTTTTTATTCTTACATTTTCCAAAAAATTCTATCATGATCACCACAGGGATGTTAACAAATGCTTACACTAAACTCTACCCATATTTATGATGGCTTTGCTTTGCTTCTCTTCTTAACAGTCTTATATAAATCTGACATTCTTTTTTATGTGTATAAGTGATCCAAGTGGTTGATGTAATTTGTGTGTGTATGTTCTAGAGACAGACCTTTCTACTTTAAGAATTGGCCCTGATTAGAAGAAAGTGATGTGATTTCAGGCAGAGTATAAGAGGTCCTCCTTGTTCGAGATGTATCTCCTACCAACCCTGTATTGACCTTTGCTTTTAATGCCTTATAGTGAGTGCTGTTGTAAATATATAACCAATGACTTCAACCACCACCTATGTATTAGTAGCTCATCAAATTATATCTCCCCCCTCCTCCAGATAGAGCGCCCTAGTCCACAAACATATTTTAAATTAAAACCAGTGTAATCTGTCGAACATTAGTAGGTAGGCGATCAATTTCTTTCCTTTTCATTAATTTTGAGTGCAATTTGTTTTCTCATCATTATGACTGGTTTATCTCCTTGGAAATGGCATCTTCATTTCTACAGTTACCTTGTGTTTTGGCAGACAGTTGGTGGAAAACCATCTGGTATGTGAAGGAATGGGAGTTGGCATTACTGTTTTTGGCATGAACTACAGGTCAGGTTAGATTTTGTTGGATAATGAAAAGGCAATAAAATAAGCAGTATATACACATAGGAATGTATTTACAGTTAGAAAAATTGGAAAGTACCGGGCTTAATACTGCTGGCTAATAATTTGTTTAACATTTAATAGTTTAAAAAACATTCATATCAGACACTTGGTTATACTAAATAAATATTTTTTTGAGTCTGGGCCATATGTAAAAACAAATGTGCTATTCTGATCAAACTACCTTCAAAAATTGGTTAAGAAAACCCTTTATCAGTTCAATAATTTACTAGTCATTTTATAAACTTGACATTTCTTTGTATATGAATAAAGCTAATTATATTCATGTGTAGCAATCCCGTTTTTGAAGTTGAACTCTCAAAGTTCAATGTTAATATTTCTCCAAGGTTTATGTATATTTCTTCTGGAAAATTCATTTCTTAATGGATCTCTGCTTCTGCTACAATGGTCAGAAATCCATCTGGAGAATGCTGGGAAAGTGGCAGGGAAGAAAAACAAAGTTTAGAAGAGGAACTAAAAGGAAGGGAGTGGGTATTGTGGAGCTGGACAGATAATATGAGAAAGTCTGTGGTGGGAGTTAGTCTGGAGAGTTTTGTAAGCAGGTGGTAGGGGATGGTCTGAGTTACACAGGATGTTATTGGTATTTAACACTACAAACTTAGACTAGCATGGCCCAGACTAATGCGGATGGAAAAACTGATGAACAAAACCAAGAGATTACAGCTGAGTAAGGGCAACACGAAAATAGGTGAAAACCAGAGGTCAAGCTCAGGTTACAGTTAACCAAAATCATCAGAAGCGCAGACACAGGTCCAAGAGATAAGAGAACCTTGAATGGGAGGTACAGTCTACTCAGTGGGAAATCCCTTTTCCAGCTGAAGTAGGGAACTGATGATGCAATTTATAGAGTAAGAGCTTCTCAAGGCCTTGAGGGTTAAGATCAATGCCATCCTCTACATCACCACCCCCTCAGATCCTGAGTGGAAGAAGGGTGTGCAGAGCAGAGGATGGCCCCTGAGATATTCAGATTAAGTCAATCATTTGAAAGGTATGTGATTATATTTTTCAATATGACATTGGTTGCTTGGCAGTATTATATAGAGTCTGATAAAAGGAGAAAAGTATTTAATATTAGAGCTTTCTCAGAAAATCCAGGCTGACATTTGCTCCAGTTGCTATGGACCGGACATAAGAATATGAAGAGTGACTTTATATAACATGAATACTTATCACATCAATATAAACCTCAGACTCTCCCAGAAGTGATTAGCATGACCCATGGCTCCAACAACAACATAAGAAATGTGTTAACACATATTAAACTAAGTCTGAAATGCTTGGGTAGGTCATCATTGCCATAAAAAACAAAGACCTTACTAGTCTAGCAATACTTTATATTTTGTTTCATAGAAAACATCTGTCATTAAATGCTCAATAGAATGTGGAATGCTAAAATAAAAACCGTTAAGATTCCACAATTGAAAAGTCATGGAAGTGTGAAAATAAAAGTCATTTTTATCTCTAAAATGGTAGATTAACCCGAGGCCAAATAATATAGCTCAATAGTGCTAGAAGTCACAAAGTAACTCACAGGGGTACCTTTTGAAAAGGGAATTTCGATTACAAGTTCCACTTAAGTCAATAAAGGAAGACCCTTATCTGGGAAGGGGTTTGATCAATAGCATAATGAGATTCTCACAGATGAAAACTCATGTGAGTAGCCCATTGTGCTTCAGTGGAGTTTAACTAGATGAATCTGGGTACAGAGCAGTAAAACTATGTAGAAAAATGAGTATTATCAGAAATGAGCAAACTTCAAACATATAGGACTGCCCAATTCTATTCTGTGTAATTTTAATTATATGGAGATAACCTTTAACATTCTAAAAATTTTTATTCGAGTTAATCCATTAAATGTACTTAAAGCCCATATGATGACTTGCACAAGTACCATATATTTCTCCCCTAAAGCAATGTGCTTAAATATATACTTACATAGGTTGTTTTCAAAGAACCTTAAGAATTAGAAAATGGCTTTCAAATCACAGTATTTCTTTGAATTTAGGGAGGTAGTCTGGTGAGTTTAGCAAAATGTCTAGATTTGGTGAATGCCTGCACAGGTTGGGAAATACTTTAAATTGTTTCATTTACCTATTATGTGAGATTTATGCTCACTCCTTTTTTGGAAGGAACAAACCGAAATGCTTCATGTTCACCAAAACAGCCAATCCAGGGCAGTATCTGAGCCAAGACTGCTTTGGCGACTTCTAATGCTTCGTGAGGCGAGTTTCTGGGAGGCCACCTGTTCTAGAATCACCCTAGATGGTAGTTAAAAAAATGTGGCTTCCTGGGCCTCTTCTCAGATGATGAAATAGCATCTCTGGTGTGGGATGATGGAGTTCAGAATGCTTAGCAAGTTCCCCAGGGGATTCTAATGTACTCAAAGTAAAAAGGCAGGTTCTTTTTTTATATACTGGGGATTGAACCTGGGGGTATTCGTGCTCCAAACACCACAGCCCTTTTTATTTGTTATTTTTGAAACAGGGTCTTGCTAATTTGCTGAGGCTGGCCTCAAACCTGTGATCCTTCTGTCTCAGCCTCCCAAGTACTGAAATTACAGGTGTGCACCACCACGTCTGGCTCACTTCTTTGATATAAACTTAAAGGAGTTGTATGACCTTAAGCATCATGATCTGGGGGATGAAGCAGACCCTTATGAACCCTTATGATGCTCTGGGCTAGAGCAATTGTGGGCAGCTAGTGAAGACCATCCTTCTAGTGAAAGCTGAGATGTTCTCTGTGATGGAATTTTGCAGTTCCAATTGAAGATTATTTTGCTGTTTCAATTGTTTTGAGACTCTGTTTTACTCTTCATAGTTTTTACTCTTTGTGAGGAAAAGACCTAATGAGGCTTTAAAAAATTCCATTTTTTTCTTTTTCTTTATTCAATACCTTTTAAAAATTCTACCATTCTTAGTTCAGTGAAGATATAATATATTTAATTTTTATCTGTGATGTTTCTTCTGTTTTAGTACTCTTTTATTTTCCAGTTGCTTTCTTTGATATTTTGGAGACTTAAAGAAAAAACAAAGGCTTCCAGTAACCTTTCTAGATCAATGCAGTGTCATTTTAAAAATCTCCCTCCAGGTTAGTTGTGTCTTTTCTCTTTTATTAGCTGTTTTTCTGGCTACTGATGAAGAAGAAACCCTGGCCTTTGCTTCTGCTTCCTTTCATATTGAGAGATAAGATAATATAGAGGGACATGGCTGTCCCAGATGGGCTCTGACTCTGGCGTCTGATTCAGGAAAGGCCAGCTTTTTCCCTACTTCCTCTCCTTTCTCAAAAATGGCCTCTTAAAAGCAGAATTTTGTGATTCTTTTTTTTATTTCCAATTCTTTTCTTCCTCCTCTTTCTTCTCCTTTAATTTTTTAATGACTTTTAATATTGATATGCTCAAAATAATTTATTGTATTCCTCCAGAATTTTTCATATCTTAAGTAGATTAATGAGAAGTAGCAGTAGAGGTTCCACAGGAATTCTGGGCCACTAGTTTTCAGAACACTTGGTAACGTATACCTCATAAAGGTAGGTGCAAACTCAACTCTATTCACTATGGTGAAAGGCATTTCCTTGGACTAATAAATGGCTAAATTCTGAATATAATAATTTTATTTACCTTTATGGGTCTATACAACTAATTTATCAGTTAGAAAAATAAGACAAAGGTGATACTGGCTTCATAGAATTAGTTTGGAAGTATTCCTTTTCACTTATAGCAAGTTGATTTTTGACAAAAGGTGCCAAAAACATACACTAGAGAAAAGATAGCCTTTTCAGCAAATGGTGCAGGTAAAACTAGTTATACATATATAGAAGAATGGAATTAGACCCCAATCTCTCACCCTGAACAAGAGTCAGCTCAAGGTGGATAAAATACCTAGAAATTAGACCTGGTACTTTGTAATTCCTAGAAGAGGTTCAGGACCAACACTTCAACATATAGGCACTAGTAGAGACTTCCTCAATAAGAACGCAAAAACTCAAGAAATAAGAATGAGAATCCATATGTCAGATGGCATTAAATTAAAAAAAAAGCTTCTGTGCAGCAAAGGAAGCAAACAAGTCTGAAGAGAGAGCCTACAGAATGGGAGAAAGTCTTTGCCAGCTATTCCTCTGATAGAGGACTAATATCTAGAATATAGAAAGAACTTAATAAAGCTTAACACTAAAAAATTAAATAAACAAATAAAAAATTGACAATTGAACTGAATAGACACTTCTCAAAAGATAAATACAAATGGTCAATAAATATATAAAAAATGTTCAACGACATATCGATGTTCAATAACATCAGGGAAATGCAAATAAAAACTACACTGTGATTCCATCTAACTCTAGTTAGAATGGCAATCATAAAAAATACAAACAATAATAAATGTTCTGGCAAGGATGTGGGGAAATAGGAACCCTTATACACTGTTGGCGGGATTGCAAACTAGTACAGCTGCTATGGAGATCAGTGTGGAGGCTTCTCAGAAAACTGGGAATGGAACCATCATTTAACCTAGCTACACCACTCTTGGGTATCTTTCTAAAGGAATTGAAGTCAGAATCTTATAGTGATACATGCATATCAATATTTATAGTAGCACAATTCATAATAGCCAAATTACAGAACCAACCTAGTTATCTGTCAACAAATGAATGGATAAAGAAAATGTGACATATACACACAATGGAATTTTACTCAGTCATAAAGAAGAATAAAATGATGTCATTTGCAGGAAAATGGGTGAAATTAGAGAATGTTATTCTGAGATCAACCAGTCCCCAAAAGTAAAGGGTCATATGTTTTCTCTCATATGTGGATGCTAGCGAGAAATTGAGAAACAAAAGGGACTTCAGATAAATGAGGAGAGATACAAGTAGGATAGAGGAAGGGGATTTGGGGAGGGCATGGGGAGGAGGGAAATATTTGATGAAGGAAGTAATTCAAATAATGCTATGAAGGTATCAATGCCAATGTCAATAATATGTATGGGGAGTGGGAGGGAGCAACGTGGGATCCTGAAACACACTAAGTGCTGTGTGCATGTATATTTCTATCACTCTGAACTTCATTATGATGTATAATTACAATGCACCAATAAACGTATATTACAACGGATAGATACAGAACAAATACCTAAAATTAAGAAGGGATTCTCAAACTCTCTATCCAATTGTTTCAAATTTCTCCATACTACTCATAAGTACCTATGCTTTTCACCTTTTTTCCTTCCTGATCATCTTCTTCCGTCTAAAAGTTGCCAGGGTACAAGCACTTAAGATTACACAATGGTAATATTGTTTTCAGAAAGAGATACCTTAAACAGTTATGTGGTATGTTGATAAGATCCATTTTCTAGAATATACTCTCGGGCTTGCCTCTTGATAGGGAAATATCTATAGAAAGTAAAAGGAGGACCACAAAGTTAGGTAATTCTGGGTTAGATAACCCAACCCCTTTGCTTTTCCTTTTCTTTCTTGTTCAGTATCTTTTGATAATTTCATAATTTACTAATTTAATTGAGGACTATATATATATATATATTTTTTTGCAGTACCGGGGATTGAACCCAGGGGCTTTCTACCTCCACGCTACACCCCCGGCCCTATTTTTTTATACTTTATTTTGAAACCGGGTCTCACGAAGTTGCAGAGGGCCTCACTGAGTAGAGAGAGAGAGAGAGAGAGAGAGAGAGAGAGAGAGAGAGACAGGGAGAGAGAGAGAGAGAGAGAGAGAGCTGAGGCTGGCCGCGAACCTGGATCCTCCGGTCTCCACCTCCCAAAGTACTGGGATTACAAGCCTGCGCCACCATGCCCGGCGCTGAGGACTATGTTTCTTTCATATGTATTTACTTTTAATTCTTGTCTACAATTTTTTTTCTGTTTATATTTTAGTACCCCTTCTCCTACACACACACACACACACACACACACACACACACACACACACACACTCAGGAATTTGAATGGGTGTAGTATTCAGATATTCATTTCTTTCATCCAATTCTATTACATTTTGGATATCTCCAACTAGCAATGGACAAGCCAACTATTTAAAAAATGCAGCCAGTAAGCAGGACAAAAAACCCTTTGCTTCTTTTTCCCCAGAATTTGGACTGCATAATGAATGTAGCAGACAGTAAGAACGAGGAGTGGTGCAGGATGCGTCAACCCGTCTCTGCAACACTGATTGCTCCTATCTGATGCCTCCTGATGGATCTCAAGCTTTTTGTATGGATTGTTAAGAGTGTATTTTTCAGCAGTGAGTGTAGTTAAAAGTAGTTTGTCTGTTGTCTATTTTAATTCAGAATATATAATTTATCATTTTCCCCCTCTCCTCGGTATGGTAGAGTTTGAGCCAGTTATCGGGATTTTTCAAAAATTTGTATTAGGAACTTTTTTATTGCAGTGTAGAAAGTATTCTTTTCTTTTTGTCATCTGCTGGAACTATTTACCCTCTTCTGAGGGAGCATTTCTCTCCAATAAATGTCTAATTTTGTACATTAAAAAAGAATGAAGAATGGCTTAGGGGAATACATGCTAAACATGATACTGATACCACATTATTTCTGTCCTTTCATTTGTCAGGCATTGCCAAGCACTGGGCTTCTCTTAGCTTTCACTCTTTCTGCAGGAAACTTTGTTGGTTTATTACTTTAATCTTACTTTTACCTCACCTCATTTTTCTGGAATAATTGTTTTAGAAAATAAAAAGAGCAGTTTAGCTGGAGGCCAGTGGAGGTCTCCTTGAAATACCATGCATTAAATCTTTATAGTCAAGAAGGGGCCAGAATGGTCTTGGCTGTATGACAGAATTTGAATGTACTTTCAATTTTTTTTTCTCACACATCCAAATAAATTGTCATTGTCATGGCTAGGTAATAGGGAAGATTTAATCAGGCAACATTTTCCATAGTGTATTTTGGTAAGCTGCTTTTGTTATACCACATCAAATCAACTAACAGAACTGAACTCTGTTTCCTTCAGTGATTTTTAAAATTTTTATTTTTAAAAACAAGGGTCTTGTGCAGTAAATTCCCTGAAGGCTTTTAAAAATTCATCATGCGCAATAGTTGAATAATGGATTGGATGTCCTAAGATACCTGGAATGCTGAATAAATGCTAAACATGATGTTATATGATCAAATGCAGAAGTCACACAATGGAATCACTATTCTACACTTTGACCAACCCACAGTTTATACATGGCATGAAATTTTAAAAGCTTTGCTTCTGGTTGAACACACTGGTTTTTTTTTTTGTTTTAATAATAATTTAGGAAGTCTGACTCATTTATATTAAATCAAATCTTAACTTGTTTAGTCGCTACCTCATTAAGGAAGCATTTGGAATTATCTAAGCCCTGATAAATTTTAAATCAGGTAATTTAAAGAAAAATGCAACTGAATTGTACCTTAAACAGAAATAGGCTCTGTTTGCATTCATAGGCAGTTTACAAGAAGCAGGAAATACTATGCATTTATCTGCTTGCCTGGGTTTCATCAGGTGGTAAATGCAAGGTAAGTAACAGCTGTCAGAGATAAGCAGGATTAATAGTAAAAGATTAGTGCCACGTATGATAGCACACATGAGCATACTCACTGTCAGACAAGTTGGTAAAATTGTGGACTAACATATTATTTTGCAGCATATGAAATTGGCATGATTATTGGTCCAAAACAGTGGAGTGTTTGGCCTTTTCATTTGGTTCAACCTTAGATCTTTCAGAACCAAAACAGACCTTGGAAATAATTTGATCTAGGGATTCTTAAGCTGACGTGAATATGATTTGACTTCAAGGAGACCAAGAGGTCTCATTAATGTATTCTTTGAACTGATGATAGCTTTTGAGAGTCAATGCTGTGCTGAGGACTATTCTAGGAGTTCAGGATATGGACACAAAAGACAGTCTCTTGCATTCAGAGATATTCCATTTCAGTGGGAAAACCGGATAATAGATGCATAATATGATGCTGCTACTGAAACTGAATGCAGAGTTTTGTGTCTTATGTTCATGTGCCTATTTTTCTGGAGGAAGAATTCACTAAATTCTTGAGAGTGGTATGATCACCAGAAGATTCAAAACCAGTAGCCTGTTCCACTCTGCTCATTCGATGGATGAGGAAACAAAAGTGCAGACATGGAATGAAGTGCTCGTACCATGTAGTTAAGTAATGGCTAACTCAGGATCAGCACCCAGGTGTCCTGGTGCTCAGTCACTACTGCACATGTAAGGGAGATGATCTGTGATTTCTTCTTTCTTTTTTTGTATTGATTCCCTTTTTCATACTACCTGCCTACCACTGAGATTCGACAAACTCATGCAAAGAGTAGGGAATCTGGTTAGACAGACTTCAGTCCTAATTTCAGCATTACAGTGTATTAGTTTTGTGATTCTAGGAAATTGTATAAGCCTCTGAGCCCAGTTGCCATATCTGTAGAATGACGAGAGTAAGTTGAAACTGACAGGCTCTTTTGAGGAATAAGTGAGATCACTAACTCGAAAACTTGCTTATGTGTGCAAACATGCACTATTTGGTATAATGCCTTTCTCCCAAGAAGCATGTGAGCTATTATTTCTATTACTTGGCTTATTTTAAGACTCTACAAAGTCTGCTCTTTGGTGTTAGGTACCCAGGATCTGAACAATCACTCTCTCTGTCTTTCAGTAGATTGTGATTCAAATAGCAGCCATTGGGTCTTATTAATTCAGGGGCGATGCAAGGGGCATTAGTGATAACCTGTTACTGAATGTGGATCATAGACCCTGGTGCTTGGCTGCCTGGTTCAGATCCTGGTTCCATGACTGGTGCTTTTATGTGTTGTCTGAATTTGGTATAAACATGTGGTCATTTTTCAATAAAAAATGAAACTATTTTCACTGTAAATACTTGAGTTGGGTGTGGTGGCACACTCCTGTAATCCTAGCACTTGGGGGGCTGAGATAGGAGCATTGCAGGTTCGAGGCCAGTAAACAGTAACGTAACAAAACCCTGTTTCAAAATAAAAAATAAGAGTCAGGGGTGTAGCTCAGAGGTAGAATGCCCCTGGGTTCAGTTCCCAATACTACAATAAATAAATAAATAAGGCTGTGAGTGTAGCTCAGAGGTAGAATACCCCTGGGTTCAATTCCTAGTAAAAAGAAGAAGAAGAAGAAATGTCTGTGGATTGGTTTGTTGGTGACTTGCCATATCTGTCCCTTTGAAATCGATCCTGTGTTTTTGGCAGGCTGGGGTGTGTGGGTGTTCCTGCCCAAAGGGATCATGATTGATCTTTGGTAGCAACAGCGCTCAGCCCTTAGAAGGGTGGTCAGATGGGAAGGCTGCCAGGGGCCAGCACTCTTTCCCACAGTGTCTGACTTAGAGTGAAGCTGGCTCGGCTCCCTGCTCTCTTCTCCTCTCTCCACGCCTATGGCATCAGTTGCTCTCCAAAGAACAGACCATGTGAAGTCTGTGACCCAAGCTTTATTGACAGAGAAAAGAGACAAGGAAAAGGGACACCAGTCCTACTCTGGCATCTGGTGAACAACACATTTTTTTTTTTTGTGGTGCTCAAGATGGAACCCAGGGGCATTCTGCCTTCGAGCTACACCCTCAACCCTATTTTTTAAAATTTTTATTTTGAAACAGAGTCTTGCAAAGTTGCTGAGAACCTCACTAAATTGCCAAGGCTGGCTTTGAACCTGTGATCCACCTACCAACTACTGGGATTACAGGCATGTGCCTCCACGCCCAGCTCGAACAAAACATATTTTAGAGAATGCCTATATGCCATTTTTAGAGAAAGATCGTATATGCCATAAGGCAGGCAGTGGTGTGTGTGTGTGTGTGTGTGTGTGTGTGTGTGTGTGTGTGTGACATTTCTAGTAGCATTTATTCACTTCATTCCCTGCAGAAACTTTTTCTACATCTGATGATGGTTTTTGCTTGTCCTAAGAATCATTTTTCCTGTGAAACTCTACGTCTGTGTGTATGTACAAAGGTAGATTTTTTTTATTGTTACTAAAGTTTGAAACCATTTTCTGTTTTATTTTAAGAAAAACCATCCATTTTATAAGTAATGTTAATTGATATTGTTGCTAGTACATGAAAAAACATGGGTAGCATTTTTCTGTACATAATGATGATTGATTTAGCAAAGATAGAAAATATCGGATAAGAAACGTTTAACACCTTGTTGAGGATGTATTCTTATAAGACTTTGAAATGGTGCATTGGGGAAAGGGCTAGAGTAAGATCTAGCACACTCAAGCAGGCAGGAAAGAGGTTGATTTCAAATCTCCAAGGACTTCAAAATACATACTCTGGCATAAACGGATGATGCAAGTTATCTGTATTATTGAGCAAAATGGATATGTTTATTTTTTATTGTGTAAATCCTTCTAATTGCAAAAAAAGAGATACTCTAAGATTGTACAGATATGGTCCTCTCAAATACACCCACAGAAGTATCTGTAAATGACAGAGACCAGAAATAACACATCTCAATCTGCAGGGAGCTGAGATTGGGAGCATATCATTAAGCAGTGTATAGGAACATTCGAGAAAGATTTTGTGTCCTCTATTTTGTTTTAGAAAATCATGTAAACTTTTCTTCTTTTAAAATGTTAGAACAGATGCTCCAAGGAAATGTATCAGGCTTACTAATTGGCTGGACAAACTTTATTTGTCAAAATGTACACACATGCATTTCTGTTTAAGAAAAAAGAACTTAGATTATGGAGGATTTTTTCCCCCCATTTCCTTTTTTTGTTTGTTTTTGTTTTTGTTTTATGGGGAGCTAAACCCAGGAGCATTCTACCTTTAAGCTTCACCCCCAGCCCTTTTTATTTTTTGTTTTGAAACAGTGTCTCACTAGGCTGGTCTCAAACCTGCAATCCTCCTGTCTCAGCCTCCCAAGTACTGGGATTACAGGTGGGTGCCACTATACCCAGTTCCTCTCTTTCCTTTTTTAAGGATAAACAGAGACAAAAAGAGTCACAACTTCTTTGTGGGTCCTTGAATCACTGTGGGTTTGTAGGTTATGGGATACCATGCCATTTAATATGGATATTATTAAAAGAAGAATTTTCTTTTAGTCACTCTTTTAGGGGCCCTGTGTATCACAAATATTTTATGGGGTTTTAATATTTTGAATATAAAATTAAAACTGTTTAACATTTAATATTATGATTTAAAATAATATCTGACAAACAATTAAAACTTACAACAATGCTCAAGCTGAATTGATATGTCAAAGAATGAAAGAACTGAAGAGTGGAGGGTTTTGTAATTAGAAGGGACTAGCATCATAATGAGATCAGACTAAGATCAGAGAAAGAAGCCAAAAAGGACCTTGCCACTTTATTACATTAAGGAGGCATGGGCAAGGCCTGGGAAGAGTATGAGATACATCCTGGGGAAATCCCCACCAATTTAAGGGGCTGACTTATAAGTGCCTGTTTAAGACATCTATTAAAAATACAATCCATACCAGCAATGGCATGAGATTATCAATGCGAGAGCTAGAATGGACTTCAGGCAACACACCATTTTCATATTTCAGTTGGACAACAGAAGTGAAGAGGCTTCAACTTTCACATGACTGAGGAATAGTAAAATAAGATTGTTCCCCAAGTTTCCTGTCTTCTAGCACAGAATTCTCCCCCTGTACACTCTGCTGCTTCCCATGAGTCACAGAGTTATAGTGTGGTCAGTGTCTTCTGGGTGGTAATTCAAGCATTTTGTTTTTAAAAAAACATACAATTTTAAAACGAAGTGAAACAGGCAATTTAAGTGATGTAGACAGCACTATTAAAATTAATCGACATGTCTATCAACAATTATTTAACTATCTCAGCCTTCAATTTGGATGGGACTTTAAGCATGTGGATCATCTAGGTCCACATTTAATGAAAGTGCTATAGTCCCAGAGAATATTCTTATATGGTGTTTCTTTTAGCAAAATAATTTTAAACAGCTGGAACTCATTGTTAAGTTGTAGTCTATTCTGCTCTCTGCAAAGACTGATATATGGATTTTTTTTTTTTCCATTCAAAAGTGGAGCTTTCCGGAAAGTCCGAACACATCATCCTACTTGAACTTACAGGATAGCAGCTGCTTGGGGACTGTGCTGGGCAGCTTGGGCGTTTTTTCCTCCACCTGGGTTCATCTGTTTGAGTTATACTGTGGTAAGCACTGATTCAAGGCCGAGGGACTGGCTGCCTTCCAGGATAGCATTATTTATGGCCCTTCCTTTTATTTAATGTCCGTTTCTGTCATTATTGATGCTGTCGAATCTAATCAAGAGCCCAAGTGTGCTACATCTAGCAGGTCCATGTCATACTGGATATTCAAGAATCTGCAGGCTAGAAGGAACAGAGGACTAGAGGAAGAAGGAAGGAATATTCACTGACTCCAAAATATGGTAGGAGAACTTTGCAAAATACAGAAGGTCGAAAGATTGCAGAAACTCCCTTTGACAGTTTCATTGTGGTTTGTTTTACATACCACTGCATCCGGTAGCAAGAAAGATCCCCACTTATAAGAGATGAGAAACAGGACATGGCTCTCTGTGACTCCCCACCTTGCTCTTATCAGACTGCATTTAGAAAATATAACAACAGGAAGTTTTGCTGGAAGCCGTTGATAGCTGAGGTTAAACAGCAAACAGTGACTGGTGTACAAATGTCATAATATTACACACTGACCTTGCCCAAACCCTTGTGTGTTAGGTATTAGAGTAAATATAGGATATATACATATAAAAAGCAAACTCCTAGGTTTGGGGTTTTCCTGCTTTATTATCTTCAAAGTGTCCCTTGTCTGATGTTGGACATTGTATTCCTGCCCATACACTCTGTCTGGTACACAGATAAATCTTTCTGCAGACAGAGGGAACAATGGAGCACAGGTTGTCATGGTTCAGTACCAGCAAGGTGTCACACTGATTCATTTCTTGGCACAGGTTAAGTGCAACTCAATTCTTCTCAGGTGTGTTTGCTGGTTGTTTCCTTTAGGATGCTGACATTTAAGGCTTAGGTTTATCTGGATGGAACCACCATTACTAAGCCATTCATTTATCAATTCAACAAATCTTTATTGAAAGATGTTCAAATTTCCAGACACTCAGGGTTGTAAATAACCTTTTTATACTTTTATTGATACATTGTAATTATACATCATAATGAGGTTCAAAGTGATAGAAACATACATGCACACAGCATACATGCACACAGCATACATGCACACAGCACTTGGTGTGTTTCCTTCAGATCCCACCTAGCTCACCCCGCCACCCCATACATATATTAAGATTGGTGTCGATAACTTCATGTATGTACATAGCATTATTTGAGCTGTTTCTTTCATCAAGTCTCCTTTTTCCTCTCTCCACCTCCCTCCCCATATCCTCTTCCACTATTCTTTTTTTATATGCTTTTATTGGCACATTATAGTCTTACATCATAACGTAAATCATGTTGACAGTGACATTCATGCACACAGCACTTGGTAAGCCTGCCCCTCATCTCTCTCCCCATCTCCCCCCTTCCTAATACAGAGTACTGAGATTGACATTGGTATTTTCACATATGTACACATACAATGGTAGTAATTCCATTAATGAACCTCACTCTTCCCCCTCCCCTTCCCTTAGACTTCCTTCCTGGCTCCACTGAGGTTTCTCCTCCATTATCTGGAGTCCCTCTGGTATCCCAGTTACTCCCTAGCTTCCGCATATGAGAGAAAACATATGACCTTTCACTTTCTGTATTAGCTAATCTCATTTAACATAATGTTCTCCAGGTTCTTCCATTTTCTTGTAAAAGACATAATTTTGTTCTTCTTTATTGATGAGTAGAATTTCATTGTGTGGATATTCCATAATTTTGTAATCCATTCATCTGTTGATAGACACTGAGGTTGGTTCCATAATTTGGCTATTGTGAATTGTGCTGCTATGAATATAGGTATACATATATTACTGTAGTTTTCTAGTTTTAATCCCTTTGGTATGATACCCAGTAGTGGTATAGCCAGATCATATGGTGGATCCATTCCCAGTTTTCTGAGGAATCTCCACACTGATCTCCATAGTGGCCGAACTAATTTGCAGTCCCACCAAAAGTGTAGAAGAGTACCAATTTCCCCACATCCTTGCCAACATTTATTGTTTTTTGACTTCTTGATGATTGCCATTCTGATTGGGTTTAAATGGAATTTCAGTGTAGTTTTGATTTGCATTTTCCTGATTGTTAATGATGCTGAACATTTTTTCATGTATTTATTGGCTATTTTTATCTCTTTTTTTGTGAAGTATCTATTCAATTCAATTGCCAAGTTCTTGATGGAGTTATTTGTTTTTTTAGTTCTTTGTATATTCTAGATATTAGTCCTCTATCAAAGGGATAACTGGCAAAGATCTCCTCCCATTCTGTAGGCTTTCTCTTTAGACTCTTGATAGTTTCCTTTTTTTCTTTTGCGGTACCGGGGATTGAACCCAGGGGCGTTCTACCTCTGTGCTACACCCCCGGCCCTATTTTTTTATGCTTTATTTTGAAACCGGGTCTCACGAAGTTGTGGAGGGCCTCACTAAGTAGAGAGAGAGAGAGAGAGAGAGAGAGAGAGAGAGAGACAGGGAGAGAGAGAGAGAGAGCTGAGGCTGGCTGCGAACCCAGATCGTCTGGTCTCCGCCTCCCAAAGTACTGGGATTACAAGCGTGCACTACCACGCCTGGCTTGATAGTTTCCTTTGATGAGAAGAAACTTTTTAGTTTAATGCCATCCCACTTATTAATTCTTGTTTTAATTTCCTGAGCTTTGGGGGTCTTGTTGAGGAAGTTTCTACCTGTGCCTATATGTTGGAGTGTTGAACCTATGCCCTCCTCTAGTAGCTTGAATGTCTCTGGTCTAACTTCCAGGTCTTTGGTCCATCTTGAGTTGACACCTGTGCAGGGTGAGAGGTAAGGATTTAGTTCCATTTTTCTACAACTGGATAACCAGTTTTCCCAACACTATTTGTTGAAAAGGCTGTCTTTTCTCCAACATCTGTGTCTGGCACCTTTGTCGAAAATCAATTAACTACAAGTTCGTGGATTTGTTTCTCTCTCCTCATTTATCTGAAGTCCCTTTTGTTTCTCAATTTCCCTCTAGCTCCCACATTTGAGAAAAACATAGGGTCCTTCACTTTCTGACACTGGCTGATCTCACTTTGCATAATATTCTCTAGTTTCATCCATTTTCCTGCAAATGACATGGTTTTGTTCTTCTTTATGGCTGAGTAAAATTCCATTTTGTGTATACACCATGATTTCTAACTCCATTCATCTGTTGAGGAGCACCTGGCCTGGTTCCATATTTGGCTATTGTGAATTGTGCTGCTTTGAACATGAATATTCATGTATCACTATAATATTCTGACTTCAATTCCTTTGGAAAGATCCCCAGGGGTTGTATAACTCCTAATGATATGGCTCTTGCAGTGCACCTATGAAATGTATCCTTACGCTAAACTTTAAGATAGCCTTTCTCAACTAGTTCCATGAGAGAATTACGCTATAGAGGAAGTGATTTGACAGCCTGTTTTCTCAGTTCTTCCAGGAGTGGTACAGAGTTGGTACCAGGCCACATACATAAAAGATAATTTATCACACACAATCCCTTAGGCAATTAGGACTTAATAGACACTGGTTGATAAGACTTTGTTTTGTTTATTTATTTTTTGTGGTACTGAGGATGGAATCCAGGGGCTCTACCTCTGAGCTATACCCCCAGCCATATTTTATTTTTTATTTGGAAACAGGGTCTCACTCTGTTGCAGAGGGCCTCACTAAGTTTCTTTTTTTTAACTTTTTATGTTCATTTATTGGTGCATTGTAAATTGTAATTATACATTTTGATATATGTCAGGGTATGAACATCATACATGCACACATTGCACATGAGGATTGGAGGGAGGGCTAAATGTGCCTCACTAAGTTTCTGAGGCTGACCGTGAACCTGCAATCCTCCTGTCTCAGCTTCCCAAGTACTAGGATTACAGGCATTCGCCACCATGCCTGGCTAAAGTTTTCTTTTTTTTTTTTTTTGCGGTACTGGGAATTGAACCCAGGGGCATTCTACCTCCGAGCTACACCCCCGGCCCTATTTTTTATCCTTTATTTTGAAACCGGGTCTCACAAAGTTGCGGAGGGCCTCACTAAGTAGCTGAGGCTGGCTGCGAACCCGGATTCTCTGGTCTCAGCCTCCCACGTACTGGGATTACATGCATGCGCCACCATGTCCGGCCTGGCTAAAGTTTTGTAAAAAGAAATAACATCCTTTCTTCTTAGAGTCCTAACTACAACCTTGGTCAAAAACTAGTAGCAGGAGACAGACATTCTAATGACTAGGAGATTCACAACTGACCTGGAGGAGAGAACGACAAATGAAAGTGGGAGAATTTAAGAAAAATAACCCCCAGCATTGAGCGAGTTGGGTGATTATTTCTTGGGGGAAGGTGCTGTTCAGAGGTGGAAGGTAAGTTGGTAGTAAGATGCACTGAGTTCCTCTGGGAGGGAAGAATAAGCAGTTGAGAGTTGCTGAGGACTGAAGAAAGATGAGGACCAGGCATTTAGTAAGTTCTTGTGTGAGTTCACAGTGTACTAGAATCCCTTTAAATGTTTTGGAGAGATGCAAATAAACAGGAGAATTACCATTGTGCACCCATTCTTGTTTAAAGGCAGTGTGTCTTTGGGCCTGGACCTCATGGACATAGTGTAGGTGTGTGTGATCATACTCTGTACCTGCTCACCAGCTTGCTAGGTGCTTCTGACCCTACTCTAGGGTTCTGGTCTTTGTTCTAACAGGTTCTCTTCCTCTAATATTTCAGACCCACCATCCTGGATTGCCTCTTTCTCTCTTCTTTCTGTTCCCTCAGTCAATTCCATAGATGTCTCTCTTTGTTTTTTTCCACTTCAGTCCCTCTATTCTATTTCCTTCTGATAAATCTCTCCTATGCCCTAAACAATATGACATATCATTTGTTCAGGAATCTTGAAGAAGAACTAAGTTGGAAAACTTTCTCCTTACTTTTTTAAAGTATTCCGTTTCAGGCATTCATATTATGCAGGTTGATGATGAGGTCCATTGACTTAAAAACCTCTCAGGTATATTTATATGTTAATGTGAACTCCAACCTCATTCTATCCCCTTTCCTCTCACTCCTGCATATATCTAGCATCAGTCTTTCTACTTCAACTCCTCAATTTACAGTGATTTCGAGCATGAGCAAGAGACTTCCCCATACAAGAGAATGAAAATATGTCTACGTGGACAGATACTGTATGAGTTTGAAATGTTTGGCCTTTTCAGTAGTCACATCTTGTCTCCATCAGGGTGCTGCTGTGCCTGGGATCCTCAGAATCCTGACTTATTCTGCAAATGAGAGACAAAATGATTAAATGCTGTGCTTTACTTTCTATCTTAAGCAAAAAGGGACAGATAGTTTAATTTTTTTTTTACATTCTCCTCTGGATGTCACCCAGTTCATTTATCTATATGCCATGTGTCTATTTGCAAAAGCAAATAGAAGAATCATTTATCATTTCTAAATAATTTCTCAAATATTTATTAATGGTCCTGTGGGTCCAGACCTTATCCTCAATTGTAGGAATTATTGAATGGAGAAGTGGAGAATGGGATTAATGTTAAATATCAAGGGTTTTAAGCTATTTTTAATTTTAAAATCCTGTTTTATATCTAAGTCTCATTAAGAGAAATTAAACAATGCCAATTACTTATAAGAAGTCCTTACCATATTATTACCTAAATTCTTCAACAAATCTAAGTGGCTAAGCATCAAATATGACATGCTTCAACATATTAGTAAAAGGAATTTTGTAACAAGAAATACTTTTAAAAAATTAAACTCTGCCGGGCATGGTGGTACACACCTGTAATCCCAGTACTTGGGAGGCTGAGATAGGAGGATCATAGGTCTGAGATCAGCCTTAGCAACTTATCAAGACTCTCAGCAACCTAGGGAGACCCTGTTTCAAAATAAAAAAAAGGGCTGGGGTAGGACACTCCTGGGTTCAATCCCCGGTAACACACACACACACACACACACACACACACACACACTAAAATCCAACATCTCAGGTACTAAATCTGTATTAGATTAAGACACATTTTTGTTGTCTGGAATAATGAAAGTACTACTACCAAGGTATTCTTGAGACATTTGGTGTGTGTGTGTGTGTGTGTGTGTGTGTGTGTGTGTGTGTATAAAACTAATCATAGCAATAAATTAAGAAATTAAGGAATATGAGGAATATAATAATAAAATTCAGAAAATAAGCTCCTTATCTGAAGATTTTTAAATAAATTTATTCAAAAGTAAACCCTTCAACTTTGGTAAAGTCTTTCACATTTCTATCATTTGGAAGGGGATGATTCTAGCATGGTTAAAGCCATTTCTCCCTCCACAGATCCTCCGCTCCTCACTGCTTCCCTCCCAAATGTACCCTCCTCCTCCATGCACAGCACCCTCCACAGCACTTCCTTTTCCATCGGCAGTGTTCAACAGTGAGCTGCACATTTATCTCTCTGAGGTTTTAGTTATGGGAAATCTTATAAAATTATACTACAAGAATCCTCTTGTTGGATGCACAGTTAAAAAACTCCAGATTTCAGAATAAAATTAGAGAAATCATAAAATGGAGAAGGCTTTGTTTTGATTTGTGTAGGTATCAGGAGACTTGTGTTCAGTACCTTACTAACACTAAGCAGAGGGTAACTGTTGAAAGTCAGTTTTCTCAGTAAGGGAGTTATTTATGTAATGTAGGTAGATTTAGTATCTATTAGAAATAAAGGAAGTGGGATAAGATAGAGGAAAAAATTGTAAAGCAATGAGGTCTCAGGAAAGCCCTGGTCCATTCCCATGGGGGCGCTCTGGAGCTGGGATGACTCTTCAGATTAGCTCTCACATGGATAAAGGAGGGCCAAGCCATTATACCCCACATAAACCACTTGTTGAAGCAGTGGGTGCTGCCTTAGACAAGGGGAAGCACATTGGGCATGGTGGGTCTCTTCCATCAAGAGCAATCTTTGGAGAGGGTCTCAGCTTGCAGTGTCAGAAATTGGTGAAATGGATGCTTCAGTACTAAGAATAATCTGGATGGTTCATCAGAGTGCATCACTTAAGCTGCTCTGATATACCTGGTTCATATAAATTCTGAGAGCAGTTCCTTTAGGATTCTGGTCAATGCCTCTGCTATTGCAACTGATTTCAAAGTCCCAACTGATACCCACCTCTTTTCTCCTCTACTGTTCAATATAGATTCTGCTCATCATTGGCTTGCATCTCTGCTTGTCGAGGTGGATTATCTCACAGGGTGACCCAGATCCTTATACTTGAGAGGTCTGGATGCCAGGTCACCATGTTCTTAAGTCCATTATTGGTACACTTTCCATTTACCCTCAAAATTGCACAAAGGGTTGCACTGGAAAACCAGAACTGTAACTGATGAATTGTCGGAGGCTGGAGTGGACAACTTTGAGAGTTATATACTCCAGGCTGACCCAGTCTCAGTATGGATTCTATACTTTTGTGAGAGGTGTTTGACAAAGGCTTATTACCCAAAATATACCAAGAACTTTTAAAACTCAGCAGTAAGAAAACAAACTACCAAATTAAAAATGAGCCAAGACCTTAAAACAACACACCAAAGAAGACATAGAGATGGTGGATAACACGTAGAAAGATGTTCCACTTCCTATTTCATCAGGGAAATGCAAATTTAAACAACAGCGATATAACACTGTACAGCTATTTGAACAGCCCAAACACAGAACACTGAGAACACCACATGCTGAGCAGAATGTGGAGTGTAGCCAAGTATCATTCATGGCTGGAAGAATGCAAATGCTACAGCTACTTTGGAAGACATTCTGTCATTGTCTTATGAAACTAAACCTAACTGTTGTCACACGATCCAATAATTGACCTCGTTGGTATTTTTCAAGTAGAAAAATTCTCCACAAAAAGTTCTGGGAGTGATACTAAGTGAAGGGGCTCACTCTTACTGTGACTTTAGAAATTCACAATGCTGTTTGACATTTCAAGTGCCACATCTCTAAAAATGAAGCCCTTCTGTTGGTAATAAGCTATGATTCTAAGATAATTTATATTTGAGAAACTTTGAGCCGATGTGCAGGTTAAGATCTAGGGGATTGAAAAATTTACTATTTGGGGTACATATTCTTTAAGATGTGGAGTCCATTTTGAGGACTCTGATAATTTCTTACCTCACTTAAACAGTAAAAGACTAAGATAAGATAAATGCCAATGACATTATTACTTTTATATCTTCGGGTATGCCCTGAAAGATTAAAGAAGCTATGCTGTTAGAATTAATATAGTTCTAGACTGAAACCTAGTTTTCTACTTCATTGTTGATGTTAACTTTTAGTGTAACTCTGGTAAATTGAGTCATATTATTTTGGGGGTATCATTCTTCTTATTTATGAAATAAGAGGACACATACATTTTTCCAGACTCTTCCCACTCAAGGATTATATGTTTCTATGATTTATTTTCAAACTATTTTTCCATAAGCTGTATAATAATATTGTAATTTAATATTTTGAATATGATTTAATATTACATTTCAAATACTTGAAATTTAAATATTTGAATTTTAAAAATTAAAATATTTGAAATTTTAATCTACAATAAATACTCATTGGTGCTTATTATTTTCAAAACTGGAAACAGAAACATGAGGTTTACAATGTAATATATTATTTTCAAACCTAAGCCAGCATGAGCATAAAAGTAGGAAATAAAAGTTTTCCCAATTTTAGAATAGTACTTGTTAAACTAATAAGTCACAAATACTACAGAATTATTATTTACTCCTCCCTGGTAGAAAAGGCACCCACCCTTTATTTAGAACAATGTGACATGTATTCTTACAGTTCTGTGTATCATGTACACAAATAAAACAAAGCTGATTATTTTTAAATACTCTTTTGTATGAATTCCTTTGAACTATGAAGTAGAGGTTTCACTTTGAAGTTTACTATGATCAAGGCATCAGCTACAAAGCACAAAGAAAGCTAATACACAGCATCTATGAAAACATTATTTCCTACAGTGTATCAATTGCCCTGTTTTTATATAGGTCTATGATCAATTAGCAATGCCGAAGATCATTTTTCAATAGGAGATTTGGATATGATGATCTAAAACTGAACAATGTTAGATTTTACAGTATGTTAGATACATACATACTAAATATGCATATTCATTTACACAAGAACATTTTTTATTTTCTTTTATCTGGTAATGCTTTCCTGCAATTACATGTGGCAGTGAAGGGAGCTTTAGCTGGGACTTAGAGGCTCTTGATTATAGTTCAGACTCTATTACCTACTAGCCGTATGACCTTGGGTAATTTCCTAACACCTCAAGGGTTATACTTTTCATGAAATAAAGGGGCTGATAATGGTTCTTAATCTCTCTTTTGGTTATGGGCCCTTTTGAGTCTGATGAAAGCTCTATTATATATACTCACCCTAGCAAAATTCATGGAAGCATACTTACACTAAATTTTGGATGCCTTTGGGGATGGTCATAGATTTCAAGAAGTACATTCATGGATCCAAAGGGTAAGGAAATCAGAAAGCGTTTTTAACTTTGTATTTGTATAATAGTAGAATTTTCAAAAGTCACTTTAGAATTGTGAATATTTATTAACAAATTATCTGTGCAAAACTCAAACCTTCCATTTTACTTTCTTCAGATGATCTCAGGTTTGTTCCCTCCTGGCAACAAACCTCTGGCCTGCATTCTTACACAACGATCTTGTAACTGGAGCATAAGGCACAGCTTGCCCAAAGAAAATCACTTGTGAGCCCGGAACGTTTCTGGACCACCTGAGGAGAAAGAGCACTGGCCCAACTTTACTGGAAGCTAAAAAACCTGGCATGATAGCAGCTCCCATAAAACAGACTTGGGGATTTTATGTGAACACAAGCTCTTTCTGAGCCAGCAGTTGAACCCAAGTTATAGAAGTATCTGTCCTAACACATATAGTCTTTAAAGAGGCTGAACTTTCAAATCCCTCACAGACAAATTCCAGGTCATGCCATGGTTATAGTTTTGGGTCATGATCTGTGGATCATAACTCAAAAGTCACTCTTGGACTGAATAAAAGTTAGAGGAGGTGAAGGTAAAGGAATCTAGAAATTTTGCTGTATGAGGAATGGTCACAGGGACCAGGGATATTCCATCAGCGGAAGAGGGTATCTAGGGTGTCTTCAAATATCCCATGAGCATGGCATGGACAACCAATCCATCTTCCCCTGGGTCCTAGAGGTCAGAACCAACCAGTGGCTGGATTTGATGCAGTGTGGGGAAGACTTTCTAACAAAACACAATGTGCATGCATGAGATGGACTGCTTTGTAACATTGCATCAAACAACAGCAAAAGATGAAACAGAGGCTGCATGACTTCATGCCCTGCATCACTGTCTTATCCAAAAGGTTATGGAAGGGATCCAGTTTGCTGTTGGCAGAAAGCAGAGCAGTGGTTGGTGAGAGGAAGACCTATGTGAAATCTATTTTGGTTTTTTTTTTTTTTTGCCTATGAGATCCATAGATTTTGAGGGAAGGGTGCAGGGAGAGTGATATTTGGGAGAGGTGCTTACTAAAAAGAGAGAATGGTCTTTTCTGAAGCTATTGCAACATCAGTCTGGCAGATGAGGTCAAGATGTGGCTCTCACTTCCATGATGACTAGTAGATTCCATAGTGAAATGTTTGCCCTACGGAATGAAAGGTGCTATTGCAAATATAGCTGGGCCAGATACTGACAGCTGTCTTAGGTGGAAAGAAGCAGACATAGTAGCAACACTAACTCTTACAATGTGTATTTCATGTAATCTTCACAACAACCCTACAAAGGAGGCACTAATGACGTCCTCATCATTTCATGGAGGAGAAATCAGAGGTGTTAAAACAGTCACATAGTGAGCAGTAGTGGGGTGGCAACGTGTTCTCTGCAGATTGAGCTCATAGCTGTGCAGTAAACAGGACACCGTATCACTGCCCCAGACAAATTTGTTTACAAAATCTACTGGGTTATATGGACTTTCTCAAGTTTATGGACCATATGGAATATAGATGTCATGATTTTTGGTATAAGATTACTTAAGAATAATTGAACAAATATTCACTGAGCATTATTATAGATCAGAAACTAGTTTAGATCCAGCAGCAAAGAAAACGGACAGAAATCCCTGTCCCGCTTACATCATGGTGGGAAGAAACAGTTAATAAACAAAAAGGACATTTTGTAATATGTTAAAAGCAATAAATTACGTAAAGAATAGTGAATCATAGCAATAAAGGGGTTAAGAAAAAGCAGGGAAGGAGATTTAAATTAGGAGGTGGGGGGGTCCATTGAAAGTTGATGCTTGAGAGGCAGAGGGCCCTCCTTTGGTCCAAGTGAATTCGAATTTCCCACCAGCTTGGTAGGTAAATACTTAGGAAGTGTTGAAGAAACCCTTAATAGTGGTACACATTGCTACTTCAACCCATTGCATGTGCTTTGCTGGTCCTGAAAGTAATGAATGAGGGAGAATTTGAAAATAAAAATGAGAAGCACAATACTCTGGTTGGAATTGGCAGTGAGTCTGTAAGTCCAAGCTCCTGTCTGCTGCATCCGTCCAGCTGAACAAAGGTGGAAGGACAGGTGATCGATTCTGGCCAGTGTGGCAAGAGAAAAGGGTCATTTCAGCCCAGGCAATTGGTATCTCCTGGGGGAAACACCAGAGACCTCACAAACAAATAGCATGCATTGTTCTGAAGTTTGCTGTGAAGTTTGCTAACAAGGAAGATCTGACAGGATGTCTAGTGTTTTGCTAACTATCTCCATTTGTCATTTTTGCTGCGGGGTCAGGCAATATGGTTTTTGTGGAAAACCACTAAGTCTTTGAAGAGTCCTGTGCTTATTTTTCTTTTTCTTTACATATGTGTGACTCTAGGCCAGACAATTTATTTCTAGCCCTTTAGTATGGTTTTACTCTTAAGCTGTGGAAGAAAAGGCATTAGAATAATTGAACAGTAATATCTGTTACGTAGACTGGTAAACTCTGAGTTCCCTGTGAGCAGGAATTATGGGTTGTTCATATTTCTATCTCAACTAAAAAGCTTGATGATTTGAGTCTTGAAGGTCTTTAATCAGTCTGTTACAAGTTGAGTAAATAGGAATCTTCCACGTGGCATTTTTAGGAATAATGGACATACACAAAAGAAACAAAACCCTTTAGACTAAGTAAATGTTAGATTAAAAAACACCTTTTATTTTAAAATATGAAAGCAGATCTAATATGGTGCATTATCTTTCATTTAATTTGGGAATAGGAGAAAAATAAATAAACAGCAAAATAAAATTTATATACATACTAGTTTTTATTCTTAGTATATTCATTTTTATTTCAGAATTTGTTTTCTTGATACAATATGCAAGCATATTGGCAGAAAATGATATTTAGGGTAGAAATTAACACCTGCAAACCCAAACCACAAACCTACCATAGGCTTTATGTATAAGCAATTTCTCACAGCTTTCTTAGTAAGCTATTAGCTTCCATATTTCACAGTATTTCCTTTCTTAATGTATAAAAGCTGTAAGGGATGTTGGAAAGCAAATCAAAGGTCTTAGTTATGTTTTGCTTTTTAAAACAGGAATTTAAGAATGGAAAGTAAAATTAAATAGCAGTGAATCAACATTTTGTGTGCCCTGGTTCTCCTGAAATATCTCGTAATTTTTGTTTTTCTAAGTACTGAATGAAGAGTTAAGGCTGACACACTCTAGAGAAGAATGTTCCTTGCATAGGGGTAATGCTGAAATATCCAGCCAGCAATTCTCTGGGTGTATTCACCCTTTTAAGTAGAATCTGGCAGAAATTCACCCAAATCTACGTCAAAAACATTAACATTTTGGGAAAAAGTGACTTTTCTTAAATGTCATATTTTCTTTTGCCTTTGAGAGACTGAAAATCTTCATCATTACTGCTAGTAAAATTGGTTTGTGACATTTCTCCCTCTTTCTTATATAAATAGCACTCTCACCTACTCCAACTAGTCTTAAATGTCTTTTCTGTGTCTGATATAGTTCCAACCTCAGGGTTAAGGTAGTACCAGTGTAGACAAGAATAATTTTATTTCATTTAATGCAGATAAATTTTCAGATGGAAAATGTTGAAAAAAGAAAAAACAAAAGACATGTTGCTAATCATCGTGTACTATAGCCTCTCCCATTTCTTTAAGGGGGGAATTTATCCATCAGGAAGACAGAGGTATTTCAGGTATTAGGGGAGTCAAGGAATTAAGTGCTAATGAGACCAGGAAAAGGGTAGGAGGAGAAGCTGCTCTAGATCCCAAGTTGGCTGCTTTCAGGAAGTCAGGAAATTACAGAAATATCAGCAACAACATCCATCCTAGATGCCTACCACGTGTGTGCGCGTGTGCGCGCACGCGCACACACACACACACACACACACACCCCAAAAAGCATATCCATGGAAATAAATAGAGGTTGCTACTATGTCATAACTGCTAAAGTGCAGGCACCTTCTACCCCAGACTCCAGAAGAACAATAATGTGGCAATAACGTGGCTTCTGCTTCTTTCTACTTTCTTCTGAATTTCACACAAGTTCCTCCTCTGTCTAAAATGGAAACTGCTCGCAGAGATTCTGGGAAATACAGTCTCTAGGTTTTCAGACCTTCTGGTTCAGTTGAGAGTGTAGAAGAGAGGAAGTGGTGCTGGGGGGAAGGGAGGAAATCAGCCACTGGGGAAAAAGAGACCTAGAGGCTGCTGACATTAGGGTAAAATAAAACAGACCAACACAAAATCCTAGACAGACCGAGGAACTCATGGTTTGCACACACCCTAACTGTCAAATGTCACGTCTAATAGTTTCGGATGAAACTAAGTCATGGTAAGTCAACCCTGCTTTTTTATTTGATAGGCACTGTCACTGGCAAGTAAGGGGATGATATTGCCACTGTCTCTCAATTTGAGTGAAGAATTAAAAAAAATCATACTATCCTTGGGCACAACATGGAAAAACATGAACTGCTTGATATCACTGTTAGGAAATTAAAAAATGGTTAACCACTCTCCTCAATAAAATATTCATTCATAGCTAATACTACCCTGTCTAGAAGAAGTCCTGAAGTAGTAGCCACAGATCTCAGAGTATACCTCTATCTTGTCCAACATTTTTGCAAATACTTTGGATAAAGACAAAGAGTAGAACTAATACAGGGTGTGACTTAAAGGGCATTATAAGGCAGACATAATGGGCTAAAAACATCTGCCATACAATGACAAGATATGGGTGCCTGGGTAATGGCAGTTCGTGGGACTTAAGAAATTTAATTGACTAAGAAGTTCAGTGAATCAAGACTGCTATTCGACAGACCTAATGTCATAATTGGTATAGCCAGATGAATTATTACTTGTCTGAGGGTGAGATTTATTTTGTTCATTACATTATTTAGCCGAAATATAATGTTTATTCTGGAAATTACATAATTAGAGATTCAGTATACTAGCTAGTGTTCAAGGAGTGGGCATCTATGCTGAGGAATGTTAACAGTGCTTATTTAAATTTGAATTCCAGCCGGGCATGGTGGCGCAAGCTTGTAATCCCAGTACTTTGGGAGGCGGAGACCGGAGGATCCGGGTTCGAGGCCAGCCTCAGTTCTCTCTCTCTCTCTCTCCCTCTCTCTCTCTCTCTCTCTCTCTCTCTACTTAGTGAGGTCCTCCGCAACTTCGTGAGACCCGGTTTCAAAATAAAGTATAAAAAAATAGGGCCGGGGGTGTAGCGCGGAGGTAGAACGCCCCTGGGTTCAATCCCCGGTACCGCAAAAAATAAATAAATAAATAAATAAATTTGAATTCCAGATACAGTGAATAATTTGGGGGAGGGGAGCAAGAGCATCCAAAATAATACTTGGGACATACTTGTTCCAAAAAATTATTTGTTGATTATCTGAAATCCATATTGAACTGGGCCTCCTCTATTTTTAATTTGATAAACCTAGAACCCTAATATACAATAGTGAAGGGGATAGAACCCATGCATTATGAAGGAAACATTGGTATTTTGCCCTAAAAAGGGGAAATCCACTGGGACATGAGCATTGCATTCACAGAGCCAGAAGGCTGTCTTGATTCAGCATAGGAAAGAACTTTCTAGAAATGAGGATTATAGACAATGCTCTATGAGTCTCAAAATATTCAAGAAGAAGCTAATGGCATCAGGAAGGTTGGAGGGAAAATGTTTGCACTGGGTGTTCTGAGTAACAAGTGGGGCATGAATTAAATCACAAGGGAAATGAAGTTCACATTACAATGTCCTATGACTCAAGATCTTATGCAATACAAATCCTCTGATATTTCTTCTCAATAACTCAGTCTCCTTTGAGACATTCCCTTCTCTCCTATCCTTTTCATGTTGATGTCCTTCACAGTTATTAACCTTCTTTCTTTAAACTTCTAGATAAATTTCCTCCCTTTTAATCCCACATCTTCAACTACTGACCATAGGCTAATAGTCATGAATTTTAACTGTTAACCTTTGATCTATATGTCAATTGCCACTTTTTAGGCAAAACATCCTGAACATACTTAGTAGAAATTCCTATTTTTTTTTTGGCTGAAATGGCAGTCCATGACCCATCACTGGAATGCCATATAACATACTATGTCCAAACAAATATGTCAAAATATAAATAGTATGATTCTTCATGTATATCATTTTTCTTCCTACACAATACAAGGGTCCCTGCTATAGTGGATATTTTTCTTGGGATGGTCCATGAATTCCTCCCACTTCTCTTGATTTATGTAGCTAAATCTCACTTCTGGAGTAGGTATGAAAAGATGGTAGGAGAATAACTGACTGTGATGATACATTGTTAGTTATTTAAATTATCTCATTATCTTTTCCACCTGATCATCTATGTAACAGAATGTTAACTGGGAATGGAAAGGGATAACCTTGGACCCTGAGTGAGAGAAGAGGAGGGAGCGAGAGGATACTGGGACAACCTCATATCAAAGAGCAATGCTAGCATGTCTCACAACTTCCAGCTCACACTTGTCTTGTGGTACCAGCCACTCAATTTCCTAAGCCAGAAAAGTGCACCATTCTTGAATTCTTGCCTCCTCACTATGTCTAAATTAATTATCAATTCCTATTTTATCTCCTCAAAGCTCCCAAATCTTCTATTTATGCCCACCCGCTTCTTTCACCCCCTTACTCTATGTCAAGACCTCTTGCTACTTCTAGGCAATTCCCTTCTGTTTAGGTATCAAGTTTCTCTTCATCTACCAATGTCCATGTTTTTGTCACTGTTGATTTTTCAGAGTGACTTTGCCCAAATGCACATCAGGTCATTCCACTTTCTCTTTAACACCTGCCAGTAATCCCCATTGTCACTGGGAGAAAGTCCAATTGTCTATGTATGTGACATAAATCTCATGATCTGGCCCCGCTGAAGCGTTATGCTGTTCCTTTCCATTTCAACCACGCTGAAATGCAGACTGAGAAATTAGTAAGGACCCCAAGACTGAGGTTAATTTCTTGTACCACCAAGCATCCTGTAACATGTAGCATCTTAGAGTTAGTAGTAAGTTCCATGGGGGTAGAAAAGGTAACGTATGCATGTTACCTAGCCACATTTAGCCTAGTTCAGGATGTGGTAAGGCCAAAGCAGAAACACATGGGAGAGTACAGAGTGAAACAAGAAATGCAAACCTAACTCTGATCACTGGATTTTTATGTCGCTTACTATACTCTAAGTTCCACGGGTGCAGGATCCATGTCTGTTTTCCTCACTGTTTTATCTCCTGTATTTATCCCAGTGCCTTATATATAGGAACAACTCAGTAAAGAAGGGATTATTGATTGAACCAATTTACCATTGTTATATCAATGTCTTTAAGACAAGGAGTGGAAAGGAATAGTTATTTAACACTTAATCCAGGTCAACTTGAGTCCATTTTAAGAATACTGCCCAGTCTGGTTATTTTGCTATGAACTTTCTTCTACATCTGACTTCTTATATGACTTCATATAGATCAGACTTACTTGACCTTGACATAAATGAAATTTGGACTGGATAATACATACACTGTATTGGGTGTATGTGTCAGATGTTTAGCAGCATCCCTAGCCTCTGCCATCTAGCATCCCATCCAGTGTGACAACCAAAAACATCCTCAGACTTTACCAAACTTCCCCCCCTCTCAGGGGTGTAGGGATCATCTCTGTTTGAGAAGCATAGAGAGATATATGGTTTTGAAGGTGGTTTCAACTGAGCAATTTCAATTTGTATCAAGAGAGGGTTTATTACTTTAGTGTAGAAGTTTGTTTGAAGATTAAAAGAATCTCTGTACACCCTTCCCAGCATAAGGCATCGGTGTCTTTTTAACAGTGTCCACTGTCACCTACTTAGACTAGCATCAGTAGTGGACACAATCTGTACTAGAGCTTTATAAGCATCCTAGGCTGGGTGGTTGGGACACTCTTTTTTGGTACTACTCTGTTGTTTAGGATGCCTTGTAACAAACAAAAATCAGAGAAATGAATCTCCAGACAGGTACAGGGGGAAAATGACATTCCTGTTCCCACACTCCTCTGTTCTCATGTGTTACCTCTAACTGCCTTCCCCCTCCTGACTAAATGCACCAACGTTTTCTGATTTAAATTATTCTCTACCTCTACCATCTAATTGCCAGTAGCTACTGTACAGAAGGTTTCCAAAAGCTCCTGTGATGGAGTTCAACAGCATGCTAAGAGAGTCAAGATCAGCTCTCTATCACCTTCGTAATCTTAGTTAACTTCTTTTTTTTTTTTTTTTGCGGTACCGGGGATTGAACCCAGGGGCTTCCTACCTCCGCGCTACACCCCCGGCCCTAGTTTTTTTTATATTTTATTTTGAAACCGGGTCTCATGAAGTTGCGGAGGGCCTCACTAAGTAGAGAGAGAGAGAGAGAGAGAGAGAGAGAGAAACAAGGAGAGAGAGAAGAGAGCTGAGGCTGGCCGTGAACCCGGATCCTCCGGTCTCGGCCTCCCAAAGTACTGGGATTACAAGCGTGCGCCATCACGCCTGGTTTAGTTAACTTCTAGTTATGTATCTAGTAAGTACCCCATAGGCATTATCTCATTTAATGCCCACAAATCCAGGATAAAATTAGTAGCTTGAATTTAGGTAAGCCAGGCAGCTTGCTCAAGATCATATAGATAATAAATGTCAAAGCTGAATCTGAGACCTATTTTTTTTCCTGTAAAGAACCAGACAGTAAATATTTTTGGTTTTGTGGATCATATGGTCTCTCTTGCAACAAGATAACTCAGCTGTTGCACTGCAATGTAGACATAAAGACTATGTCCATGAGTGGGTGTGGCTATGTTCCAATAAAACTTTACCAATAAAAGTAGGCAGTGGACTGAATTTGGCCTGCAGGCTACCATTCGCTGATCCTAGATCCAGAATACAGGTTTATTCTCTCCTGTGCTACCTTGGTATTAAAGATGAAATATAGTAGAAAGTTGTCTCCAAGTTTTTCTGTATCATTGTTACTAACTATTGCTAGAACATACTGTGCATGAGAATGAAACACTATTGAAACCAAACCAGTACATTGCAGTCCCAGAGTGTGAGGCAGTATTTCCTTTCTAAACATGAATGGCAATGCTCCAACCTATGGGAAAACCAAAAATATAGTATTAGAGAATTGGCTTTAAATCTATTCCATTTGCATTCTGGTAAAAAAGAAATAATGTATTCTCTAACTTCCCACACCATTTTGTCTGTCAGCCTGTTATTTGAGAGACGTGACATGATTGTTGACATGTCTTTCAACATTCAGTGGCTAACTACCAGTTGGCAAACTGGGTTAGAACAGAGAATAGAAGAAAATGCATGCAAAAACTTGCTGGACTATATGAAATTATTCACACAATTTAGTATGCTTCTACCATTGAAAATATATGTGACAAAAATATTTCCATATCATTTTTTGAAAAATCATATAGCCTAAGTGTTTGAGAAACACCGGGCCATTTTATGAGAGATGTTTTCTATTAAACATTTTTGAGATCAGTAAACCATTTATGAAATTCAATATGCCTGAAAAGGGGATACTTGGTCCAAAAATTCATGCAGTCTCAACTAATTCTACGTAAAGTGCTGTTCTGTTCCTTTCCTACTCTCTTCTTTCTATTGCTTTCTACCTCATAAGAATGAGATAATGCAGATCCTACTAATAGAAAATAAATTTAGAGTTTCCTACTTTCCAATGAACATAAAATGAAGACTTAAAATGAGACTTTAAATCTGGCACCTGCTGACTTGGTTTAGGTTGTGGACAGATGAACTAGAAGTAATAATCTGAGGGAGGTATAAAAAACAGAACCTGTTGTGTGGTTGTGCAGTTGAGTACAAAAACTCTGTTAGGGAGCTACATGGGGGGTACAATTCCATGGCCTGAGTTCCAATTCCATGTCCTGTGCCCTGGGATGCCCAGGATGCTTGAAGGAAGGGCATCCCTCTTCCAGTGTGTCTCTCCTGGTGGAGGCACCTTTTCTAGTTCATCACTCCAGAGGTAGGCACACATACTGGTAGTGGTCTTGGTTAGGATGATGCTACATTGTTATCACTTTGCTGAGTCTGTGTTCTTGTACCTTTATGATTGCTGACAGTGAAAACTGCTTCCTTTTAGCAGAAACTTTATGACTTGTTTTTTTCCATAGAATTAGAGAAATCTGTGATTATTCAAAAAAGAATAGGGATATATGTGCTTAGTTGTGTGCTCCATAGCAACTTTGACTCCCGGGCTCATTCATCTATATATGCAAATTGTGTGGTTACTTTAGTAAGATTTAGATAAGATTTTTTAAGTCTGGGAAGAACTTATATTTTATTGAATTTAGATTACAGGTCAGAAAATCTTGGTTAGCTTTCTGGGATGCAATCCATTTACAGGACTTAGAAAATGCCATTATGAGGGCTCTTCTTAGGACTTGCTTTTGAAAAAAGATGCAGGTTCACTTGCTTTTGAGAAAGGCTTGTGAACTATTCAGACCTCTACAAACACAAACACAGAGCTGAAAATAACATCAGGGAGGGAATCCTCATGAGGTTTCTGATACTTCCTGCCCTGGCCAGGCCATAAGTAACATGAAAGAGTCATGCCTTTGGTATTTGAATACTTCCAAGTTCAGTGGTTAAGACAATTGGAAATGCAGAGGTGTGAGAAAAATTCAGGGTTTCTGTAATGAGCATGAAATGGAGTTATGATCTGGGATTTATTTAACTCTGGACTTTGCCATCCATATCCAAATATTGGTTCTGCTGAGAACTTTCTCTTTGGACGTTAGCTAGTAGTCGTGTCATGAATATATGGAAGCCTAAATGGTTTAATTGGAACTAGTAATGCCTGTACTCAGACTTAAAGTTTCTCAAAGGCCTGTGTATTTAAAACAATATATGTATGTCAGTACTGCCAATTTTTATAAGAATATTTAGGTGATGTTAATGGAAAAAAAGGATACTGAATCAAGAAATAGTCAGCTAGATGCATCTATATATGTGCATCTATATTTGTTATATAACAAAACACCACCAAATCCCAAAGCTGTTGTAGGTCCAAGAAATTAACAAGGGAAGAATTATTCAGATTTATTCTTGATTAGTCTCTCACCTGAGTATAAGTTGACTGACTTCTATGTTCATGAGCCTGGAGAAGAGTAACAGGTCTTTGTTCCTTAGCGAGTACTGTGCCTCGAGCTGAATTCTAATGCAAGTCTATATTTACAGGCTCCTGTGATACCACTGATGTATGATGCTAGTCAGTGGTTGGAAAATAATTATTAAAGTAATGCCAAAAATGTGGGTGTGACTTTAATGTATAAAATTGTGTAAAAGATATTGATATCTTTGAAAGGTAATCGACACTGTCATCTTTCTTCTCAGGCCCCATCCTTTCTTTTTCTGGACACTCTTCTATCTCCTAAGGTTCTATCTCATGTTGAAGTGCTATTCAGGGGCACCTGTTATAATTCCACCCAAAGCATCTTCCCTTAAAACTTTGTCACCAATATTCGGGACACTTAAACTCTAGAGAGCCTTTTCACAGAAAGCTAAGTGGCGAGTTTGAAGTTTAGAGGCAGAAAATGAAGAGTCTGTAGAACTTCCTGGTCTCCTATTTATCAGACCTCATAGGCCATCTCACAAGGTGAGCCTTGTCCCTGCAAACTCTTATTCAAAAAAATTAAATATTTTCATGCCTTTCCAAATCATTTCTGTGGATTTCAAGATACATTCTCTATTGTTTTATAAAATAAAATCAGCCAAATATTCTTTTTTTTTGCGGTACTGGGGATTGAACCCAGGAGCATTCTACCTCCAAGCTACACCCCCAGCCCTATTTTTTATTCTTTATTTTTGAAACAGAGTCTTACCAAGTTGCAGAGGGCCTCACTAAGTAGCTGAGGCTGGCTGTGAACCCAGATCCTCCTGTCTCAGCCTCCCAAATACTGGGATTACAGGCATCAAATTTTTTTTTTTTTTTTGCGGTACCAGGGATTGAACCCGGGGCGTTCTACCTCCGCGCTATACCTCCAGCCCTATTTTTTTATACTTTATTTTGAAACC
>PVJS01018217.1:0-35150 GCA_004027185.1 Glis glis | reverse complement strand
CCTCAGCTCTCTCTCTCTCTCTCTCTCTCTCTCTCTCTCTGTCTCTCTCTCTCTCTCTCACCTTAGTGAGGCCCTCCGCAACTTCATGAGACCCAGTTTCAAAATAAAAGTCTAAAAAAATAGGGCCGGGGGCGTAGCGCGGAGGTAGAACACCGCTGCGTTCAATCCCCGGTACCGCCAAAAAAAAAAAAAAAAGAAAGAAAGAAATACTGAGGCATGCCATTTCAGATAAATTAGCTAACAAAAAAAGCTCATAGCACGCAGTTCCTTCAAGTTTATGGTAAAATACGCACAACTGGTAACAGCACATATCAGTCCAAGATTCTGGGAAAAGAATGTGGCAATATATATCAAGAGGCCTAAAAATGCTCATATATTTTTACATGGTAATCTTATTCCAGAGACTCTTCATAAGAAAATAGTCTCCAAAAGTAAATACACTTTAAGTATATAAAATGAGCCAGTCATGCAGAGAGGTTAGTAAAGAGCCTTGCAGGCAGAGGGACTATTCATGGAAGCATGAATAACAAAAAATTAGCAATGCTTAAATGTCCAATGATACAACAATTTTATAGGGAAGTAGTCATTTTATAGGAAAGTAGTTAAGAGCTTTTTCTCTGGCACCAGACACATAACTAAAGATGAGTAAGAAATGAGCCCTATCCCCAAAGAGCTCAATCTACAGTTAATAAGCATTACCCTTATTAAGGGTGTGACTTCAGACAAGATACTGCACCTCTCTAATCCTCTGTTTTCTCACTGTAAAATGGAATTGATAATATCTACCCTCAGGGATTATTGTAAAAATTAAAAGGGTAATGCCATATGAAATGCTTAGTATAGCACCTGCTACCATAAATGCACAATGACTAGCCGTCGCAATGGCTAGCCTCTCTGATATATATGTGAAGTTGGCAACCACCCAGCACTGTATGTTTATGGAAAAGAAGGGGACCTTACAGGCAAATGAAGAGTTCCATTAGGGTAGACAATTACAAAGGGTTGGGTTTTTTTAAGTTCCTTTTTTTTTTTTTTGCGGTACCGGGGATGGAACCCAGGGGCGTTCTACCTCCATGCTACACCCCTGGCCCTATTTTTTATACTTTATTTTGAAACTGGGTCTCACGAGGTTGCGGAGAGCCTCACTAAGTAGCTGAGGCTGGCCGCGAACCTGGATCCTCCGGTCTCCGCCTCCCAAGTACTAGGATTACAAGTGTGTGCCACCACACCCAGCTTTTTAAGTTCCTTTAAAATTTAAGTTGCTTATATATTTTTAAAAAACATATCCAGGCCGGGCGTGGTGGCGCACACTTGTAATCCCAGTACTTTGGGAGGCGGAGACCAGAGGATCCGGGTTCACAGCCAGCCTCAGCTCTCTCTGTCTCTCTCTCTCTCTCTGTCTCTCTGTCTCTCTCTACTTAGTGAGGCCTCCGCAACTTCGTGAGACCCAGTTTCAAAATAAAGTATAAAAAATAGGGCCGGGGGTGTAGCGCGGAGGTAGAATGCTCCTGGGTTCAATCCCCGGTACCGCAAAAAAAAAAAAAAAAAAAAAAAAAAAAAAAAAAAAAAAAAAAAAAAAAAAAAAAAACCTATCCAGAAAAAGAAAAAATATATCCAATTCTGCCAGAAGTGGTGGCAGGAGCCTATAGTCCCAGGTATTTGCGAGGCTGAGTTGGGAGGATCGCTTGAGCACAGGAGTTTGAGGCTACCTGGGTAACATAGTGTGACTTCATCTCAAAAAGGAAGGAAGGAAGGAAGGAAGGAAGGGAGGGAGGGAGGGAGGGAGGGAGAAAGGAAGGAAGGAAGGAAGGAAGGAAGGAAGGAAGGAAGGAAGGAAGGGCTTAGCAAAGGAAGGAAGGGCTTAGCAAGGCATAGCTGCACACACCTATAGTTTCAGCTACTCTGGAGGCTGAGGCGGAAGGATTGCTTGAGCCCATGAGTTCAAAACCAGCCTGGGCAGCATAGTGAGAACCCATCTAAAAAAAATCTATTTAATTGCAACATATACTGAGCACTTACTGTGTGCTGAGTCCTATACTGAGGAAACAGTGCATGGATAGTTTCTGTCCTTGAGGGTCTCACAGTAAATAGATGATTCCTTCATTCATAATTAATTCAACAAATATTTATTGAGCACCAACTATGTGCCAGGTTCTGGGAATTCAGAGAGAACAAACAGAACAAGATAGCTACCTTCATAAAGCCTGCGGCTAGTGGAGAAGACAGACTATAAGCAAGTAAACAAATAGACAAGATAATTACAGATTGTGACATGTTGTAAAGGAAATAAACAGTGTGACAAAATTGTCTGATGGTAGGAGGCAAACCCTCTTTAGAGAGGGAGGTCAGGAAGAGTCCCCCTGAAGAGGTGACCTCTGAGCTGAGACATAAAGGAAAAGGATAAGCAGTCTTCTTGGGAGCAAGTGCACAGCATTCGCAGCAGAACAAATGCAAAGGCCCGGAGGTCAGAAAGAGCTCAGGTGTCCTGGGAACAGAAAGGAGGCCAGTGGGCATGGAGCAGGTGAGGGGGGGGAGGAGTGAGAAGTGGCTGGGAGGATGGGCAGGAGCCTCACCCGCTGTGGTTAGGAGTCTGGATTTTATTCTGAAAGTAATGGAAGCCACAGAAGGTTTTAAGCCAAGAAGGGATATGCCTTTTGGGTGTTTGAAAATATGGCTTTGTCTGCAATGTGGAGAATGGTTGGTAAGATGGCAGGAGTGGGGGCCAGGAGAGCGGTTAGGGCAATGGTGGCTTGCCCTTCGGATGGTAACAGAGAATGAATGAGATGAACTCAAAATGTATTTAAAACTGGACTCAAGACCTGAACGTGGAATCCATGTGGGGAGAGAGGGAAAGCAAGAATAATGCCAACTTTTTTAGCTTAAACGATTTGCTAGCATCAGTGCTATTTGCTGAGAGGAGTTTCAGGCTGGAAATCAAGAGTTCAGTTCTGAAGAAGTCAAATCTAAGATGTGAGATACCAGGAGAAATGTCAAGTGGGTAGCTGAATATCTAAGTCTGGAGCCCAGGAGTGCAGTGCAGGATAGAGACAGAAATTTGGAAGTGATGAGAGCATGGGAAATATCAAAAGCCTCTGTCTTGACATGTCCGCCTAGGAGGTGAATGTAGACAGGAAAAAGGATCAAGGACTGAGGCCCGAGACAGTCAGCATTTAGTGGGTGTGCAGCAGAAGAGGTGCTGGAGAGACAAGGTGGGAGGAGCAGAGGAGGCGACGAAGCCCAGGATGTTGCCACAGAAGCCAAGACAGTCAAGTGTGAAGCCGGAGGGGATTGGGCTGCAGAGGACAGATGAGCCACAGGCACGACTCAGCAATGTGGACATGGCTTTCAAGAGCATCTTCTGTGGAGCTGTGAGACAGACACTAGATGGGAGAGGTTTGAGGCGAGTAGGAGCTGAGTGAACAGGAGCAGTAAGTGCAGGCCACTCCAGTGGAGAAGTTTGGTCATGAAGGGCAGTATCCAACTTACCAAGTCCTGGAAGAAGAGGAAACACTCATGGCCAACAAATATACAAAGAGATGTGCAACTTTCTTAGTGACTGGGTAAATGCAAATCAAGACACAATGAGATACTATTTTACATCAATTCCATTAGGAAAACCAATTTAAGTCTTCTGGGTTTTTTTTTTTTTTTTTTTGCGGTACCAAGGATTGAACTCAGGGGCGTTCTACCTTTGGGCTACACCCCAGCCCTATTTTTTATTCTTTATTTTGAAACAGGGTCTCACTAAGTTGCGGAGGGACTCACTAAGTAGCTGAGGCTGGCCGCGAACCTGCAATCCTCCGGTCTCAGCCTCCCAAGTACTGGGATTACAAGCGTGCACCACCACGCCTGGCTAAAATAATTTAAGTCTGACAATACCAAGTGTTGGGAAAAATGTCTACCAAGTCTATTATACCCAGAAGATGGGATTGTTCATTAATATAACCACTTTTGAAAACAGCTGGGCACGATCTCATGAAGTTACTCATTCACATGCCTTATTCCCCGCCATTCTACTTCTTGCTCATTGTCACAGAGACATGAGCAAGAATTCACGGAGACAAAAACCTAGAAATAACCCAAATGCCTTGAGAGGAGAATGGATGGATAATCTGTGGCATATCCACCAACAGTGTTACATAACAGTGAAATGAATGGACTCTAGAGAAGTGTTCACTATTGATGACTCTTGCACTATGATATTAAGGGAGAAAAAGTCCCAAAGGCTCCATACATCATAATACCTTCTTATAAAGTAAAAAAAAGTGAGTACAATAAATTGTAAATGTATTTCAGGAATAGAATTGGATGTAATAAAGTTTTATTTAAGAAAAGAAAACAACAGACTTGATAAAGCAGGAGTCAAGATAGTGGTTACTTCTCATGGGAGATAATAGAGGAATGAGGTAGTAACTTGATAAGGATGCTTTTGGTACTCAAGAAAATAAAGACAAGGCCTCCCATGAACGATTTTTATCCAAAAACTAATTGGGGATCTATTCAAACCATGAAATCTACCAAATCTGAAGAAATACCAGGCACAGCAAAATATGTTCAATAGTAACAAAGGGAAACCCAGAAAAGCTACCAATCAGAAAAATCAGGAATTCAGGAAACTCTGCAGGGCAGACAGCTCAGTTTCATCAACAAATTACCAAAAGAATTAAAAATTTTAAAATAGGATGAGGAAACCAGTAGGTTAAGAAAGACACATGGTCGGGCTGGGGTGTAACTCAGTGGTAGAGCACTTGACTAGCATGCATGAAATCCTGGGTTCCATCCCCAGCACCAGAAGAATAAAGAAAGAGAGACATGGCAACCAAATGTACTTTGTGGGGTTTTTCTTTTTTTGGCTCCTGATTTCAGCATATCAACTATAACAACCACTTATTAAGTAGTTGGGATATATAAACACTGATGGATGATGGGAGATATTGTGAAATCAGTAATTTTTAATTTGATGATGGAATTGTGACTTTGAAAGTCTTTAATTTTTAAAGATATATACTAAAATATTTTTGGACGCCAGGCGTGGTGGCGCATGCTTATAATCCCAGTATTTGGGAGGCTGAGACCGGAGGATCTGGGTTCGCGGCCAGCCTCAGCTACTTAGTGAGGCCCTCCGCAACCTCGTGAGACCCGGTTTCAAAATAAAGTATAAAAAATAGGGCCGAGGGTGGAGCTCAGAGGTAGAACCCCCTGGGTTCAATCCCCGGTACTGCAAAAAAATAAAATATTTTTGGAAAAAGTCCAGTAATACTTACTCTATATTTTTCTCATGACATTGTTGTAACTTGTGTACTAAACACACACACACACACACACACACACTTTGTGTGAGGGGGATACTAGGGATTGAACCCAGTGGCATTCTACCTCTGAGTTATACCTCCAGCCCCATTTATTTATTTATTTATTTATTTATTTATTTATTATTTTGAAACAGGGTCTTGGTAGGTTGCTGAGAGTCTCACTATGTTGCTGAGGCTGGCCATGAACCTGCAATCCTCCTGTCTCAGCATCCCACGTACTGGGATTACAGACATGGGCCACCATGCCCGTAAATAAAATCCCAACAGGATTTTATTTTCAAGACACAATCCTTATCTACTATCATCCACAGGCCTCAGTACAATGCTTTGCATATTGAAGGTACTCAAATATTTGTTGAATTTAAAAAGAGAGGGAAGCCGGGCGTGGTGGCGCACGCTTGTAATCCCAGTACTTTGGGAGGCAGAGACCGGAGGATCCAGGTTCGCGGCCAGCCTCAGCTCTCTCTCTCTCTCTCTCTCCTTCTCTCTCTCTCTCTCCTTAGTGAGGCCCTCTGCAACTTCGTGAGACCCGGTTTCAAAATAAAGTATAAAAAATAGGGCCGGGGATGTAGCACGGAGGTAGAACGCCCCTGGGTTCAATCCCCTGTACCGCAAAAAATAAATAAATAAATAAATAAATAAATAATAAAAAGAGGGAGACACAAACAAACGAGGGTCACAAATGGTCCAATGACAAGAAGTAATCCTTACTCAATGTAATTTTTTATACCTGAGATCTAAAACCAAAGTCCCTGGGAGGGAAGAGCAGGGACACAATGTTGCCTAACCACTTGTGAGGGGTGCCTTCCTTGCAGGACGAGGCACAGATAGCTGTGGCCAGGTTGCGACCCCCTGACACACTCCCAGCACAACTGGAGCTAGTTTATATGTAAACTAGCCATCTCTCCACCAGACTGTGGGCCCCGCCCTGTCTGTCGGCTCACACAGCCAGACTCAGTAACAAGCAGACAGCCTGGAGGAGGAAACCAATCACTGTCCAGAAGAGAAAGAGCACAGACTACAGACTGTCAGCAACACCCTGGGGCCAAGTCCGGCATGCCAACTAGAGATCAGTCAAAGCAGAGACCCCGGCAGGGTGCTGCCGTGGAGGGCAGGGACCACAGTCTTGCTCGTCTGAGGAGCCAATGGTGGGCATGGAGAGTGGGTCAGGGATGGCACACCGCAGGCAGAGGGTGACTGGAGGAGGAGGGCGGCTGCCCACTCTGCTTCCTGGGCTTGGCTGACCCAGGCCACCCTGGTCCCTTCTCCATGAAGTAGGATGTGGGCCACCACAAGAATGCAGGAGAAGCTAGTGTGAGTAGAAAACCTAATTCCTCAGCAGGTCAGGGAGGCTTACTCAGCCCCAAAGACATAACCATATTTAACTATGTACGGAATGAGGACCATCCAGGCCCACCACAATGCAATGTGCGGGCCCCTGGGGAAGGAGGGATCCCCCATCCTGCAGCGGGTAAGGGAGAGGAAGAGCTCCCAGCTCCCAGGAGGAGCTTTCAAGACCCCTCTAATTGGAAGAGGAGCTGCATGAACAAAGGCCCAGAGATGTGAACATGCAATGGTGTGTCTGATGCCCACAGATGTGGCTGGAGGCCTAGGAATGTCTCTTATTTCTATTCCTCTGTTAATAGAAAAATCCATTACAGATGAGCTTTTTTCTTTATTTCTAGGAATTTACCCTACAGCACTAGTCAGAGATGTATGTCAAGATATACTCAGGACTCAAAACAGGAAACCACTCCCCAGTACCACAAAGAAAAAAAAAAAGGCTAACCACTAGAGTTAGACTGATTGAAATACTGTGTAGAGCTGGGTATGATGGCACACGCCTGTAATCCTAGTACTTGGGAGGCTGAGATAGGAGGATCACAGGTTCAAGTCTAGCCTCAGCAATTTGGCAAGTCCTTGTCTCAAAACTGGAAAAAAAAAAAAGCTAGGGGTGTGGCTCAGTAGAGCACCCACAAAAAAAGAAAAGAGATTGTGAGCCAGGCGTGGTGGCGCACAGTGGCGCACGCTTGTAATCCCAGTACTTGGGAGGCTGAGACCAGAGGATTTGGGTTCATGGCCAGCCTCAGCTACTTAGTGAGGCCCTCCGCAACTTAGCGAGACCCTGTTTCAAAATAAAGAATAAAAAATAGGGCTGGGGGCATAGCTCGGAGGTAGAATGCCCTTGGGTCAATCCCCAGTACTGAAAAAAAAAAAGAACATGTCAGCCAGGCATAGTGGCACACACTTGTAATTCTAGTACTTGGGAAGCTGAGACAGGAGGATCTCAGGTTCGTGGCCAGCCTCAGCAACTTAGTGAGGCCCTCTGCAACTTAGTGAGACCCTATTTCAAAATAAAGAATAGCTGGGTGTGGTGGCACACGCTTGTAATCCCAGTACTTGGGAGGTGGAGACCGGACGATCCAGGTTTGAGGCCAGCCTCAGATACTTAGTGAGGCCCTCCGCAACTTTGTGAGACCCGGTTTCAAAATAAAGTATAAAAAATAGGGCTGGGGGTATAGCTCAGAGGTAAAACACCCTTAGGTTCAATTCCTGGTACCGCAAAAAAAAAAAAAAGAATAAAAAAATAGGGCTGGGGGTGTAACTCGGAGGTAGAATGCCCCTGAGTTCAATCCCCAGTACCACAAAAATTAAAAAAATTAAAAACATGTCAAAGATTAATTAATGGCATGGAAATATCTATACTCCATATAAATAAAAAAGCAGGCTACAAAACAATATGAGCCCAACTTTATGAAAACAAAGTACAATGCTTTTTTTTGGCACTGGGGATTGATCCCAGGGGCATTCTACCTCCAAGCTACACCCCCAGCCCTATTCTATTATTTTTTTATCATTTTTGTAGTCCTGGGGATTGAACCCAGAGGCATTCTATCTTTGAGCTACACCCCCAGCCTGATTTTATTTCTTATTTGGAAACAGGGTCTTGTGAGGTTGATGAGTCTCACTACTCGCTGAGGCTATCCTCGAATTGTGATCCTCCTGTCTCAGTCTCCCAAGTACTGGGATTACAGGCATGTGCCACCATGCCCGGCTTTATTTTTATTTTGAAACAGGGTCTCGCTAGGTTGATGAGAGTCTCGTTATTTGCTGAGGCTGTCCTCAAACCTGCAATCCTCCTGTCTCAACCTCCCAAGTACTGGGATTACAAGCGTGTGCCACCATGTCCAGCACAATGCATTTTTTAAAGGAATGAAAAGAAATATAATGTGCAGAGTATCTCCAGATGGTAGGATTATGGGTGATAACTTTCTTTGTCCTTTTATATATTCTATAATTAACATGTTTTACTTTTTAAAAATAGATAAGGGCTGAGGGTGTAGTTTAGTGGTAGAGTGCTTGCCTAGTATGCTTGAGGCCCTGAGTTTAAGCCCCAGCACCATAAAATGTAAATAAATAAAAATTAGATAAAAACATAACACAGGACCAGGTGTGGTGGTGCACGCTTGTAATCCCAGTACTTGGGAGGCTAAGACAAGAGGATCATAGGTTCAGGGCCATCCCCAGCTACTTAGTGAGACCCTCCACAACTTAGCAAGACCCTGTTTCAAAACAAAGAATAAAAAATAGAGCTGGGTTATAGCTCAGAGGTAGAATGCCCCTGAGTTCAATCCCCAGTACCACACACACACACACACACACACAAACACAGGTTGTGTTGTTACTGAAACACACAGAGTTGAAAACAGGCCCACAGCAGGTAGCTCACCTTCTGCAGGATGGGGGTGGGACAGACGTTGTCAAACAGGACTGAGTTGAAGATCCCATAAACTCCATCATCCAGGTGGTACACGATGGTCTTGGGGGCGGAGCCAGTATCCTCTGCGGGGAGGAGCGGGGTCAGGGGCAGCACCTGCTGAACGTGAGGGGCTGGGAGTGGGGGGCTGGCGCCGTGGTGGGCTCAGCAAGGATATGTCTGCGGAGCAAAGCAGTGGCCTCTTCCTCAACTAGGAGGTAGGTCCTGACGCAGGAGCCACCAACAGCCCTCCTGATGACATGGGCTCGCTACTGTGTTAGGAACACTCCCCCTTGCAGCTAAGCACCCCTGCCCAGAACACACTGCCCTGCCTGTATCTGAGCCCCCGGATGCCCCCAAAAAAGGCAGAAAAGACCCCAAGAGGTTACGTCACTTGCTCAGAGGGACATGAGGGTTGAGCAGCTGGAATGGGGAGCCAGGTCTCCTGGTTGGACTAGATAGGATAATCCCCCAGGTCTATAAAGGAAGCCAGAAGAATGCCATTCCTGTGAGAATGCACACGCCATTCTGCCGGGAGCCTGCCACCCCTCACGTGAGCCTGCCACCCCTCACGTGAATTTCTCTCTGAGGAAGACGACACTGTCCTGAGACTCCCCTGCCTGAGGGTCCCAGAGCAGAGGACAAAGCCTAAAATCAGAGCCCTTGACACCTCTCACTCACAGGCAGAGAGATCACTGGAAGGATGGGAAGGGCGTTACACTGGCAGTGTGGGCACACAAGCTCTGAGTCACACTGCCCTTTATCAGTCGTGAGACCACGGGCTGCTGACTCAACCTCTCCCTGTCTACGTTCAGTCATCTGTAAAGTGGATTCAAACAAATATAAGTTGTCATTAACTGTTTTTATTAAGTTACGGGGAAGGGTGAACAAGAGCCTGTACCCTGGAGAGGCACACGGGGTCAAATGCAGGCTTTACCTCTTTACTAGTTATTAAGCAATTCACTGTGTTCCCTTTGACTTTGTTTCCTCATCCATAAAGTGGGGTCAATAAAGTATCTACCCCCCCATGGCTGTTTTGATCTCAATCTGCACAAAATATGAACACACCTAGGGAAAAAGGATGCTGAGTAAGTAAGTGTCATGTGGGTGAGGGGACATGATTGTAAGTTTCCCAATAGCAAGCACCCATGTTCCAGATTCCCCGCCTCTGCCACTGGGCCTAAAACCAGACGCTGCTCAGCCAGCTATGGTTCCCAGCTGCAGGGGAGAACAGGGCTCTGCTGCCCATCTGGGACTTACCCTCCCTGCCGGGCTGGTCCAGAAGAACCTCCTTCTTGGCGATGATGCTGACTGCCACGGTGAAGGCGGAGGTCACGTAGTAGCGTCCCAGCTCAGCGAGGATGTCCACGCCACAGCCCTCTGGGAAGTACAGGTCCAAGGCTGAGTTGATCACAGAAGCAATCTGGTGGGAGGGTAGGGGGGACAATTGTGTGTTTGAAATGTGGGGTTTATGCTGAAGACTTGCTACAGCTCCAAGTATATTTCTTGAAAGTTGCTCTGATTTCAGGAAGAAGGATTTGGCAGCTTCTAAAGCCCCAGCTGGTAACTGGGGACAGCTAGCCAGGAAGGTAAGGAGGGGGCAGGGCTGGACTAAAACCCTCGTGCTTGTGTAAATCACCCTCCTCAATCTGTCAGAACAGGAAGGGCACTCTCTATAATGCTTGTGGTGCTCAGATTCTAGATTCTTTCTTTCTTTCGTTCGTTCTTTCTTTCCTTCCTTTTCTTTTCTTTTTTTCTTTCTTCTTTCTTTCTTTCTTTCTCCTTCCTTCCTTCCTTCCTCCCTCCCTCCCTCCCTCCCTCCTTTCTTTCTTTTTTTTTTGTGGTACCAGGGATTGAACCCAGGGCATTCTACCTCTGAGCTACACCCCCAGTCCTATTTTTTATTCTTTATTTTGAAACAGGGTCTCACTAAGTTGCAGAGGGTCTCACTAAGTAGCTGAGGCTGACCACGAACCTGCGATCCTCCTGTCTCAGCCTCCCAAGTACTGGGATTACAAGCGTGCGCCACCACACCCAGCTGTGGATCTTTCATAAATAACCAGTGTGTTAAATAATACATTAGATTACAGAAAATTCAAAAAATACAAAGGAAAAAGAAGATAGAAGTCACCCTAATTCTGTCATCCAGATGAGCCTAATCATTGTGAACTTTTAGAATATCTCCTTTAATTCTTTTTATGCAAACACTATTTTTTACTATAAACATGATGGTGTTGTGTATATGTTCTTATAATATGTTTTACTCAATAGACTCTGAATGTCCTTCTCATGTGAGCCAATGTTTTCATCATAAGAATGTTCCATAATCTAACCAATCCTGAGTATTAGATGGCCCAGGGAGGTCCACTGGACTTCTGTTATGCACAAAGCTGCAACTCTTCTCTTTGAGGCTAATTCTGTGGATCCATACAGATTACCTCCTCAGAGCCATTCCTAGCTGTGGAGATTCCAGAAGTGGCGTGTGTGTGTGTGTGTATGTGTGTGTGTGTGTGTGTGTGTGTGTGTGTGTGTGTTAACCCGGGGGCATTCTACCTCCAAGCTACACCCCCAGCCCTATTTTTTATTCTTTATTTTGAAACAGGGTCTCACTAAATTGTGGAGGGCCTCACTAAGTAGCTGAGGCTGGCTGTGAACCCAGATCCTCCTGTCTCAGCCTCCCAAGTACTGGGATTACAAGCATGCGCCACACGCCTGGCTTTATTCTTTATTTTGAAACAGGGTCTCACTAAGTTGCAGAGGGCCTCACTAAGTGGCTGAGGCTGGCCGTGAACCTGCGATCCTCCTGTCTCAGCCTCCCAAGTACTGGTATTACAAGCGTGAGCCACCACGCCCAGATAGAAGTGGCCTCTTTCTAAGGAGAAGCGGCCCCTAGTGGTTGGAGCACAGACTGCTATGCATTTTTCCTGCCTTCATCTCAGATAGGAAGAAGACACATGGACAGGGAGTGGACCCAAGGTTGGATTTCCTTCCCCTGCCTTCCCGCCTGATTTCTCATCAGCCCACCTGAGGGTGAAGAGGCATACTCAGACCCTCAAAGAGCCTTATGACATGCAGATATGTCTTGGTGAAGCCTCACATAGGCTGGGTCAGTGCAGACCTAGAGTCAGGCAGATCCTGGTGTGCAGCCAGCTCTGCTGTGGACTAAGGAAATGACGAAACCTCTGTGAGCCTTGGTTTGTTCAGCTGTAGCACGGGGTTAACAAGTAGTAAGATAATCCAGGTAAAGCACCAAGCACAGTGTATCTTATGGTTTAGACCTGGAAGGTCCCCCAAAAGCTCATGTGTTGAAAGCAGGTCCCCAATGCAGCAAGGTTCAGAGGTGGGGCTTTTAGGCAGTGGGTCACAAGGGCTCTGACCTCATAGTAGATTAATCCATCACATGGATTAATCACTGATAGCTGAATGGACTACTGGGAGGTAAGACCTAGTTGGAGGAGGTAGGTCACTGGGGGTGTACCTTAGAAGAGTTTTGCGTGTCCCCAGCCCTTTCCTTCTCCCCGCTTTGCTTTCCAGCTGCCATGAGCTGAGCGGCTTTCCTGCGCCACACCCATCCACCATGATGTTCTGCCCCACCTCAGGCCCAGAGCAATGGAGCCATGAGTTCTCTAAAACTGTGACCCAAAATAGACCTTTCCTCCTCTAAGTTCTTCTTGTCAGGTATTTTGGTCACAGTGATGAAAAGCTGAATAACACAGTATGGCACACAGGCCCCGCTCACAGTGAGCGTCCTGTGATCATTATAATCCTTTCTAGCGCTCCCCCGTTCCCCACCCACAGAGCCCAGCAAGACACTCCCAGCCCCAGGGTTACCTCGTCAAATCTCACTTTAGCTCCCTCTATGCCAGGGAAGCCGCCACCGAGGTCCAGAATGTGCATCGTGTGGCCCAGCTCGGCGCCCATTTCAAACACAAGACGGGCGTCTGCGATGGACTGAGCATAGGCCTGAGGGTCAGGACAGTCACTGCCAACATGAAAACTGGGAAGGAAGGAAGAGCCTCGGCTTACATGCAGAGCCCTGGTGCCACCACATCAGCCCCAGCCAGGAGCGACCTCGGACAGACATGGGACAACGTGCCCATGCTAGAGATGCAGTAACTGAGGCCTGAAACGTCAAATGGGTTGCCAGAGGCCATGTGGCAAGTGAGGAGTGGACAGGGGGTACTTGGTCCTCCTCCATCCCTCCATGCTGCCCCTGGAGAGGAACTTTAAAGGATGAGAGTCAGGGCCCCAAAGCACCCAGATCTGACTGTGCCTGTAAGTCAACAGCGTGGCCTGGACTCAGCCGGGCCCATTGAAGTTTCCCCATCTATGGAGCAGGGTAAGAGCCTGTAGCACACAGGCTGTGGGATAATGGCCGTGAAGCACTCAGCTCAGTGCCTGAAGTACAGAATAAATGGAGCTATATAACTGGCCATTATTATTACATCTTCCAAGTCCCTGCAAGAAAAGGGGGAGTTCCAGGCATGGCTGCACAACCTTTGGCCTACAGGCTAGTAAAACCTTCAAAGCCAGGTCCCTGGGAAAATCTCCTGGGACTAGACCTTCTGGGGACTGTGGAGTTGGGGAAAGGGACATTCCAAACCTTTCCAAAGAGAGGAAAAAATCCTCAACTAGCAGAATTCCAGGCCCGGGGGCAGGCCTTGCTTGGAAATCCTGGAGAAAGTCTCATAGAAAATGATTAATTCCTGGGAAACAGGCAGTGGGCCGGGCATGGGTGGGGACAGCGGGGCTCCAGGTGCGCACCTCACACCCACCACCTCCACATGGCTCCTCTTGGCATTTTCCAGCAGATGTCTGCAGGATTTCAGAGAAGCTCCAAACTTCAGGCTCAGGCGGCTCAGGGAGTGGGAATCATCGGTAGCGATGCACAGAACCATCCTGAGGAGACACGCAGCACACCCCTGCTGGGTAAGCCTGCCCGCCCCAGCCCAACCAGGTCTTCTCTGGATCCAGGGCTCTGAAATCGCAGGGCTCAGAGCCACAGGATTCCTGACCCCTCCTCTCCCTGCACTGCTACCAACCTCTGAGTCCTGGCCGACCCGGTCTCCAACAGTCCCAGGACCCATCCTGGGACTGTTGGAGTCCTACAGCCCCTGCCTGGTCCAGGCCTCATCAGCTCTCCCCAGGCGGCTCTAATTCTTCCGAATTGGCCTCTGCTCTAGGCACAGTTTTCAAACTCTTCATGTAGAGGGGAACCACTTTTCAAGCAAAGTCTTAAGTGTAGAGAAACCCAGTAACGGGACAGAAGGAAACCAGAGCCGCTCCTCACCCAGCCCGACCTTCAGGCCCCTCCCTAGGATCCGCAGGCATCAGTAGCCAGTAAGAGCCACAGCCAAGAGCCGAACTACCAGGCCTGGGCCCCTCCAGAAACCATGTGCGTCAGGTCCCTGTGTCATTCACTGTGTCCCCCACCATCACAAACGGCATATTCCAGTCACATCGAATTACTGCTTACCCCTCGAACTCCCCATGCTGTTTCCCCTAGGACTACCCATGCTGTTACCCCTAGGACACCCCAAATGTTACCCCTCAGACACCCCATGCTGTTACCCCTAGACACCCCATGCTGTTACCCCTTGATCTCCTCCCCATGCTGTTACCCCAAGACACCTCATGCTGTTACCCCAGGATACCCCAAGCTGTTACCCCTAGGACACCCCAAGCTGTTACCTCTCAGACACCCCATGCTGTTACCCCTAGACACCCCATGCTGTTACCCCTCAAATACCCCATGCTGTTACCCCTTGAACTCCCCATGCTGTTACCCCTAGACACGCCATGCTGTTACCTCTTGATCTCCCCATGCTGTTACCCCTCGGATACCCCATACTATTACCCCTCAGACACACCGTGCTGTTACCCCTAGGACATCCTATGCTGTTACCCCCTGGGACACCCCATGCTGTTACCACTTGGACACCCCATGCTGCTACCCCTAGGACACCCCATGCTGCTACCCCTAGGACACCCTGTGCTGTTACCCCTTGGACACCCCATGCTGTTATCCCTCAGACACCCCATGCTGCTACCCCTAGGACACCCATACTGTTACCCCTAGGATATCCCATTATGTTACCCCTTGGACACCCTGTGCTATTACCTCTTGGACACCCCATGCTGTTACCCCTCAGACACCCCATGCTGTTACCCCTCGGACACCCCGTGCTGTTACCTCTAGGACACCCCGTTCTGTTACCTCTCGGACACCCCGTGCTGTTACCCCTCGGACACCCCATTCTGTTACCCCTGCACCAATGCACTTGCTTATGCAGTTCACTCTTTATGCCCTCCCCCAATTCTATTCATTCGTCCAGGCCGGCTTCAGATGCCACCTCCTTCCTGAAGCTGTCCTGACCATCCCCCGGACTCTCTCTAGCCTGTGACTTTGACCCCATGGGCCTGCTCTGCCTGGGGCTGTAGCCAGTTAGTTCTGCCTTACATCTAGTCAGGCCCTGGCATCCTGGGTCCAGTCACCTCCTGTGACTGTGGCTGGGTCCAGGACAAGGTCCTCTTCCCAGCTGCCCCCTCCACCCCTGCCTCCCGCACCCATAGCCCAGCCTCCCTGCACCAGTGGTTCTCAGCTTACTTGGCACTGGGGTGGCTCTTGACCACCTTTGCCAGCTCCATCTCATTGTCAAAGCTCAGCAGCCGCACCCCACGCTTCGCAGCATACTTGATCTGTGCAATTTGCTTGCAGGGGTTGGCACAGATGATCTTACTGGCAGGAACACCAATGTGCTGGACCAACTCCATCTCTGCCTGTGGGTCCCAAAGGTGGTGTGAGGAGGCACCAGGGCCTGCTGGCCCGTGGAGGCCAAGGAAGCTCAGGTGAGGGGCCAAATCTTAGCTATACATGGGGAGACATGTGTAGCTAAGACAACAGATATACAAAAATCAGGACTTTGTACGGACTCACTATTCTGACAGGCAGGGCTGCCCACATAGCCACACAGGCAGTACGCTGCACAATGGGGGGGGGGCATTCACAACAAGTACAGGGGATATTTGTACATTTATGATAACTTCCTGGCAGTAAAGTGTCTCATTCTAACAAAATCAGTATATTTACTACGACAATTAAGTGTCATGAGGAAGGGTACATTTTCTAGTTCACATGAAGGCACTATACAAACTCATGGTGGCCCTGACAACAGGCTTCTGACACATTTTCCTGGCAGATTTAAATGTTTAATCAATATTTGGGAGCCGGGCATGGTGGTGCATGCCTGTAATCCCAGCACTTGGGAGGCTGAGACAGGAGCATCACAGGTTCAAGGACAGTCTCAGCAAGTAGTGAGACTCTCATCAACCTAGCAAGACCCTGTTTCCAAATCAAAACAAAAAAAAAAACAGGGCTGGGGGTGTAGCTTGGAGGTAGATTGCCCCTGGGTTCAATCCCCAGTGCCACAAAAAAATACATACATATTATTTGGGAAACAGTATGGAGGATCCTCAAAAAATATTAAAAATAGAGCTACTATATGATCCAGAAATCCCATACTAGGTATATATCCAAAGGAATTGAAATCAGCATGTCAAAGAGGTATGTATACTTCCATGTTCATGGCAGCAGTATTTGCAACTGCCAAGATATGGAATCAACCTAATTCATTGAGAGATGAATGGATAAAGAAAATGTGGTACATATACACAGTGGAATGCTATACAGCCTTAAAAAGTAAGAAATCCTGTCATTTGTGACAACATTGATGAACCTGGAGGACATTAAGTATAATAAGCCAGACACAGAAAGACAAATATCATATGATCTCACTTGTATGTGGAATCTAAAAAAAAGTCAAGCTCAGAGACCAGAGAGTAGAACAGTGGTTACCAGTGAGATAGAGGAGCCACGAGGAGATGTTGGTCAAAGGGTACAGTTTCAGTTAGAAGGAATAAGTCCAAGCAACATATTATACTTCATGGTGACAATAGCTAATAATGATGTATTAGATACTTGGAAATTTCTAGAAGAGTAGATTTTAGGTGTTCTCATCACAAAAAGCAAGTCTGTGAGTCAGCGTGTATGTTAGATTTAGCCATTCTACTCAAATATATATCAAAATATCATGTGGTATACCACAAGTAGAAATAATTTTTCTCAACTTAATAAATAAATAAGAATAGTACTTAGTGTATTAGAAAGTCTGAGACCAAGCATCTTCTTCTTTTTTTTTTTTTTTTTTTGCAGTATTGGGGATTGAACCCAGGGGCGTTCTACCTCCGAGCTACACCTCCAGCCCTATTTTTTTATTCTTTATTTTGAAGCAGGGTCTCACGAAGTTGCGGAGGGCCTCACTAAGTAGCTGAGGCTGGCCACGAACCTGGATCCTCCTGTCTCAGCCTCCCAAGTACTGGGATTACAAGCGTGCGCCACCACGCCCGGCAGACCAAGCATCTTTCTGACAGAGATCACCCAGCCCCAAATGCCTGTGCCATGCAGGACACTGCGCTGGTGACTCCAGCTCAGCCCCTCTCCCCTCAGAGCCTCCTCTTCCTCACCTTTTGTTGTTTTGGTTTTCAATTTTCGGGATTTTTTGCAGCGCTGAGGTTGGAACCCAAAGCCTTGTATGTATTATGCAAGTTCTCTACCACAGAGCTACACCCCCAGCTCTTTCTCACCTTTATAGAAGACAGCTCCACTCGACTGCTGCATTAATGATACAGACAATGACAATGGTGGTGGTTGGTGGTGGTGGTGAGAGCAGCCATGTTCACTGAGCACGGGCCACAAGCCTCCCTGAATGGGGTGCTTTATATCAAGTGTTAGCGAACTTTTTTTTTCTTTTTTTGTGATGGTATGGAGTATCGGACCCAAGAGTGTTTTACCTCTAAGTACACCCCCAGCCCTGTTTGTTTGTTTGTTTTGTGGTACTGGGGATTGGATCCAGGGGCATTTTACCTCTGAGCTACACTTCCATTTTTTTTTTTTTTGCAGTATTGGAGATTGGACCCAGGGGCATTCGACCTCCAAGCTACACCCCCAACCCTATTTTTTATTCTTTATTTTGAAACAGGATCTCACTAAGTTGTGGAGGGCCTCACTAAGTAGCTGAGGCTGGCCGCAAACATGGATCCTCCTGTCTCAGCCTCCCAAGTACTGGGGTTACAAGCGTGTGCCACCATGCCCGGCTTATTTTTTATTTTGAAACAGGATCTCACTAAGTTGCTGACAGGAGGATCACAGGTTAGAGGATAGCCTCAGTAAGTACTGAGACTCCCATCAACCTAACAAGACCCTATAAAATGGGTTCATATAAAAATAAAATAGGACTGGGGATGTATCTCAGAGGTAGAATGCCCCTGGGTTCAATCCTCAGTACAAAGACAAAACAAAACAAAACAAAACCCTGTGGTCCTCCTGTCCCAGCCTCCCAAGTACTGGGATTTCAGGCATGCGCCACCATGCTTGGCTTATTTTTTATTTTTATTTTTATTTATTTATTTATTTTTTTGTGGTACCAGGAATTGAACCCAGGGGCATTCTACCTCCGCGCTACACCCCCGGCCCTATTTTTTTATACTTTATTTTGAAACCGGGTCTCACGAAGTTGCGGAGGGCCCCACTAGGTCGAGAGAGAGAGAGAGAGAGAGAGAGAGAGAGAGCTGAGGCTGGCCGCGAACCCGGATCCTCTGGTCTCCACCTCCCAAAGTACTGGGATTACAAGCGTGTGCCACCACGCTCTGCTTATTTTTTATTTTGAAACAGGGTCTTGCCAAGTTACTGTGTGCTAGTCTTGAACCTGCAATCTTCCTATCTCAGCCTCACAAATACTGGGATTACAGACGTGCGCCACTGCACCTGGCTAGTGAACTTTTTCCATATAGGGCCTGAGGTATATCTCAAGCCCTGTGAGCTATGCCGTCTCTGTCACAACTATTTGACTGCCACTGTGGCACCAGAGCAGCCAGAGATAAATGAAGGAGCGGAGCATGGCTGAGAGCCAGCAAAACTTGATGGGCTCAGGTGGCAGCTGGCTTGGGCCCATTGTCCAGTTTGCTGACCCCTGCTTTAAATTCACTATTACAATAACCCATTCAGCTGGGCATTAGCTCTATTCTACAGAGAAGGAAGCTTTTCTATGGCTCAGAGAGGCTACATAGCGAGTAGGGGGCAAAACCAGCTTTCAAACTCAAGTCTGACTTTTCATAAATAAGGGAAAGACGTCAAGAGAGAGCCATTTGTAGCCATCCTGAGTTGGTAATGAGACTCTAATTTTGAGTTAGCAAATCTTCAGCTCTAGGTATTTATATGCATTATTATTTTGTGGGGGAGTACTGGGGATGGAACCCAGGGGCATTCTACCTCTGTGCTAAACTCCTAGCACTATTTTATTTTTTTATTTTGAAATAAATTTCAAAGCTGGGCGTGGTGGCGCACGCTTGTAATCCCAGTACTTGGGAGGCGGAGACCGGAGGATCCGGGTTCGCAGCCAGCCTCAGCTACTTAGTGAGGCCCTCCACAACTTCGTGAGACCTGGTTTCAAAATAAAGGATAAAAAATAGGGCTGGGGGTGTAGCTCAGAGGTAGAATGCCCCTGGGTTCAATCCCCGGTACCGCAAAAAAAAAAAAAAAGAAAGAAAGAAATTGCAGAGGGCCTCACTAAATTGCTGAGGCTGGCTGCAAACCTGCAGTCCTCCTGTCTCAGCCTCCCAAGTACTGGGATTACAAGTGTGCACCCAGTTTATGCATTCTTTCATATGATGCCTACAATTATTCTGTGACATATTAACTAGCCAGTTTTCACAGATGACAAAATTGAATTCAGAGCGGTCCACCTGCCTGTGATGACACAGTCAACAAGTAGCGGAGTGGGACACAAAGGTCCAACTCCAGAGCTGGACTCGATGCCATCATCGCTTGCTTCCCAGAGGCAGATGTGCCCCCTACACTGAGTCCCAGGGGATGTAAAAATGTGGCTTTCCTCTCTGCCCACCCCATGAGGTGAGAGGAAGAAGCAGTGATAGCACCTGTGATTTAGGCTTACTATATGCCAGCCATTGCATATAATATATATATGTAAGTATATATATTCTCATTTAATCTTCATAATAATCCTATGAGATAGGAAACAGAGGCTCAGAAAGGTTGAGTGACTTGTCCAAAGTCACATAGCTTATAACGGCGCAGCTGGGATTGCAACTGTCAGCCCTCAGCCTGCACTGACAGGTATCTCTTGAGCATCTCTCAAGTTGCTGGGCCCTGTGGCAGGTGCCAAGGAAGACAAGTGGTGAGTAAAGTAGACAGGGGCTCTGACTCCGTGGAGCTTCTAGGCTCGTGGGGAAGGCAGGCAGTCACAAGTGGGCACTGAATAATGGTGGAGTTACAAATGGCTTAAAAGTAGGAAATGTACAGGATGCTAGAGAAGGTGCAATAGTGAGACCTGGGTGTGAGGGACAAAGGATAACCTTCCTGAGGGTCAGAAATTTAAGCAGAGCCCCACAGGGGGCCTTGGCCTGGCCAAGAGGGAAGGAGAGAATGTTTCCAGGAGAGGGAGCAGTCTGAACAGAGGTTCTGGGGCCGGTGGGTGCTCAGCCCCATCAAGGAACAGGGACTGGCCGGGTGTGGTGGCACACGCTTGTAATCCCAGTACTTGGGAGGCTGAGACCGGAGGATCCGTGTTCGCAGCCAGCCTCAGCTACTTAGTGAGGCCCTCCGCAGCTTCGTGAGACCCTGTTTCAAAATGAAGTATAAAAAATAGGGCTGGGGGTGTACGCGGAGGTTCAATCCCCGGGTTCAATCCCCGGTACTGCAAAAAAAAAAAAAAAAAAAAAAAGGAACAGGGAATGCTGGCCCGGCCTGGGTGGGGTAAGGGCAGCAGGGGAAGATGAGGTCAGAGGAGGTGGGTGGAGCCACTGAGGAGACCAAGAGGCTGCGCAGTGGAAAAGAATTTTAAGGGTTTCAAGAAGGGAAGTGACATGGTCAGGTTTGCATTTTATATATAAGGCCTAAATGCTTATCATTCTGGCCACCAGAGGAAGGGCCTGGGGGGATTCCGGGGAGAGGTTAGTGGCTTTTTTTTTTTTTTTTTTTTTGCGGTACCGGGGATTGAACGCAGGGGTGTTCTACCTCCGCGCTACACCCCCGGCCCTATTTTTTTATGCTTTATTTTTGAAACCGGGTCTCACAAAGTTGCGGAGGGCCTCACTAGGTAGAGAGAGACAGAGACACAGAGAGACAAAGACAGAGAGACAGAGAGAGACACAGAGAGAGAGGAGAGAGATCGATCGATCGATAGTGCGCATGCGCATGCGCGCTGAGGCTGGCCGCGAACCCGGATCCTCTGGTCTCCGCCTCCCAAAGTACTGGGATTACAAGCGTGCGCCACCACGCCCGGCTTGGTTAGTGGCTTTTTAAATCATCCTAGGAGAGATGACAGAGCCAGCTCGAGAAAGACTGGGAGATGTGTTGGCAGGCTGGCAAGCTCATGACGGGCTGCACGTGGGGATGAGGGGTGAGGATGTGTGAGAGCCCCACACACACACTCTCAGCAGGCCCAGGCGCCCTCATGAGAGGAAGAGGAGAGAAGACCAGGAATGCATGCCAGCACACTGGGCCAGGCATCCACTGATATCAGTCAGCTGGATAGACAGGTTGGAGCTGGAGATCCAAGTGTGGGAGGCACTGGCATATTGATAGCATTTAAAGCGATGGGAGAGCCGGGCATGGTGGTGCACACTTGTAATCCCAGTACTTGGGAGGCGGAGACCGGAGGATCTGGGTTCGCCGCCAGCCTCAGCTACTTAGTGAGGCCCTCTGCAACTTCATGAGACCCGTTTGAAAATAAAGTATAAGAAATAGGGCCGGGGGTGTAGCTCGGAGGTAGAACGCCCCTGGGTTCAATCCCCGGTACCGCAAATAAATAAATAAAGCAATGGGAGGAGATGAAATTCCCTAAGAGGAAGCAGGGTTTGCAAGTGAGGGGGCCCAAGACAGAGGAATGCTACCATTTAGAGAGCAGAAGATGGAAGGAACCAGCCAGGGCATGCCTGTAATCCCAGTATTTGGAAGACTGAGATGGGGAGATTGCAGGTTTAAGGCCAGCTTCAGCAACTTAGCAAGACCCTGTTTCAAAGTAAAAAATAAATAAAATAGGAGTGGAGGTGTAGCTCAGAGGTAGAATGCCGCTGGGTTCAATCCTCAGTAGAAAGAAAAGAAAAGAGAAATGAAAGGGAGGGAAGGAAAGGAGAGGAGCTGGCTCCAAAGACCCGCGGAGAAGTGAAGAGGGAGGAAAACCCACACGTGACGATGCCGTTCACTACCAGCAGTGCCCAGTGAGGGCGGCAGGTCCACCGCAGCATATATTCTCATCTTACATACTTTTGACATCTTTTGGGGCACATGTTATTGTTACTTTTTAAAAGAGAATATGTGGCCCAGTGGAATGCTGTTAAGAAGTCAGATAATAAGAACAGCAAGGCGTGTCCCCAGACCAGGTTCAGAAGCCTCAACATGGACACATCTCCAAAACCTGCTAAATTTAAAGTTGTCTAGAACAGTATATATACATCAGTGTCTTTTATATTTTGTTCCAAAACCACACAATATTTTATATACTCTCTGTGGCTCATTGATGTATTTTGTAGATGCTATATATCTACCAAACCCATAAGGGTCATTATCTATAGAGACATAAGGCTGATTCCTACTTTCTCTTAGGGTGAATGAACCAATGTATTACTTGAGTAATTCACAATTACTATTTAAAATAAAGTGCTCATTGGATCCTGGGGGTCCCTGGGTATCTTGGTAAGAGGGCATTTTTTATGGTAGTGAGAATGAAGCCTGGGAAATGGCCCAAAGATTGGTGCAGAGGGAAAGAGGCGGTGAGCGTAGACAGGCGAGGGTACAGATGACTCTGCTGAGTTTGGTCACGAGGAGGGAGCAAGGGATTGGGCTGGAGGAAGCTGTGGTGTCCAGGGAAGGCTACGTAGGATGGGAGGAGGCTGAGGGCACCAGCCAAGAAAAGGAAAGGATGGGGGCAAGAAGTCCTTGGGAAGGAGGCCTGTGCAAGCTGTGGTCTGTGGCCCTGGAGCCTGCCCAGTAGGTTCTGCACGTCCAGCCCTAGCTCATGCCAGGCCCTTGGTCAATGTCCTCTACGGCATGGTGCCATTAAGCATGGCCACCCACTAAGACCAACCAGAAGAGGGCAGCCTCAGCCCTCTAAGAAAAATCGTAAGTTGGGCTGGGAATGTAGCTTAGTGGTGAGGAGCTTGCCCAGCATGTGGGAGACCTTGGGTTTGACCTACAGTACCAAAAAAAAAAAAAAATTGTAGCCTCAGGAGCTGCCTCTCTGTAGAGGATGCACCGAAGTGTCTGCACGATCCCACTGCAGGGAGGGAGCTTCAGCCTCTCCTCGCCCTTGCAGGGAAATGAGGATGTCTATCGCTGCCCAAGGACCAGGACTCCCTGAGGACCTTGGAAAAGACAACAGCAATAGAATTCCGGATCGAGCTGCCCCCTCCCAGCGCATGCCCCTGAGCAGGCCTCTCAACCTCTGTGCCTTGTCTCCTTATATTAAATGTGTCTTCTGTTCTCAGAATCCCAGTCAAGGAATGACCTCACAGGGCTGTCACGAGAATAAAATGAGATCATGTGCGGAAAATGCCTGGCAAAGGGCCTGGTTGAGCAGATGCACTCCGCACACCTAGAAGCTCCTGACGTCCCTGCTGTCCTCAAGGTCTTCCTAGGCTCTGGCACCCACCCCACAGCTCTGCCCTTCTGAGGCCAGCCGCCCTGGCTTTCCAGAAGCGGAGGACTCTTTTTTTTTTTTTTTTGCAGTATCGGGGATTGAACCCAGGGGCATTCTACCTCCGAGCTCCACCCCCCGCCCTATTTTTTATTCTTTATTTTGAAACAGGGTCTCACGAAGTTGCGGAGGGCCTCACTAAGTAGCTGAGGCTGGCCGCGAACCTAGATCCTCTGGTCTCAGCCTCCCAAGTTCTGGGATTACAAGCGTGTGCCACCACGCCCAGCCTTGGAGGACTCTTTAGTCCAATTCTTCACCCCTTGACCCGAGGGACCAAAGGATCCTGTTTCTTCTCACCCCGCGTGGAGGCCCAGCGCGCTAGGGCATAAGCCCTGGCTCTGCATGTCTCCCTCTGTGTGCGTCACAGGGCTTTGTGTGATGTGAGATACACGCAAAACAACAAGGAGGGACTCATCAACCAGGAAGAGTGAAGAACGTTAACATTTGGTCCCTGGTAAAGGTTAACCTGCTCCTTCTGACCATGTCACCCCAGCACATACCTCTCTCCCACCTGCAAGCACCCCAGCCCCATCATCCTGCCCAGGCTCGCTCTCCTCCTTTCTCCACCAGGAATTCTTTCTAGAACTCTCCTCACAACACACAGGCGCATTGCAAATTGGAGCTTAAAGGGGGTCCCCTGAGAACAACCATTACTGACCACTGGGAAACCTATAGAATGTTGCTATCCCAAGCCGATGCTCAGCAGGCTTGCTCCTGAATCCAAGCTTTGCACAGGCTGTTCCCTCGGCCTGGAATGCTCTTCCCCAAGTTATCTGCCTGGCTTGATCCCTTGCCTCCTTCAGGTCTGAATTCAAAGCCCAGCAAAGCCTTCCCTGGCCAAACTATCTAAAAGTACAATCCTCTCATCTGACATTCCATACTCCCCTTCCTGCTTCTTCTCTACAGCATTTACCATCCAAAATACTATACATTTTTATTGTTTGTCTATTTTTTAAGAGCAAGCTCCATAAAGGAAGGGCTTTTTTATTTTGTTTTAGTCATGGCTAAATTTCTGCCTAGAATAGTATTTGACCCCACAGTAGGTACTCAGTAAATATTTGCTGAATGGATAAATGAGATATTACTCTGAGGAAACTTCATAGCTTAAAGGCTTTTTATATAGTAAGAACAGAGTGAAAATAGATGAACTAAGCATTCTACTCAAGGACAACAGAGTCTGTCTTGTGCTGTCACAGTCACTAACACACTGGAGTACAATGACTATTGAGTGACAAGTATATAAGCAAAGTCAACCATAAGCCAGCAGGAGGAAATAAAGATAATATCAGAAATCGTTAGAAAGCCAATAGAATTGGCAGCAAGGACAAAAAAAACTCTCAAAGGATTAGTTTATAAAATGCACAGTCATACTGTTAGATTATAAAAGAAAAATAAAACCAACTATACAGTGTTTTTGCTTTGTTTTAATTAGAATAATACCATATTTAGCTCTATGCCAAGACATTTAAAAACCTCCATTAAAAAGATGACCCATTTACCCAAGGACACATGCAGTTCCAATTTGGAACTTCAAGAGTGACAGAGTCTATGCTCATTTCTTCCTTCCCTCATCCCTGGAGCCTCCTCCTGAGTGGGTGGCCTTCCCAGAAGGTAGGGATCAGCTGCAGGTCACTCTTGCTCCCCAGGGCCCGCCCACCCAGCAAGGACACATTCTGTGAGCCCCCAGGGTCAGTGGCAGGGCTCACCTTGTTGGCACAGCTGAAGCCCAGCCCCAGCTCGGCCAGGACCTTCAGCACGCCCAGGCTGCTGTTGCACTTGACAGCGTAAAAGGGCCGGACCCGCGGCAGGCACTTCAGAAAGCAAAAGTGCTTCCTCACTATGGCCCCCAGGTCGGCCACGAAGAAGGCAGCGACCTCGCCCTGCACAACAAGAGGTGGATGGATATGAGACCCTACCCAGCGCCCTCCCTGTGCATGCCATTCACAGCCCTTCCAAGCATCTGCCCCCGGTTCCACTCTGGCCACCAAACTACCCTGCGGTGAAGTTTTGTGGGGCTCCCCAAGCCTACAGGATGGAAGGCAAACACCTTGGCCTGGCATTCAAGGCTCTGTGATCCAGCTTCAGTCCCACCCCTCAACACAGCTAAAACTCCAACCGTAGGCCAGATCATTTTCCCACCTCCAAGCCTTTGTTCCCACCATGCCCTCTGCTGGGTGTGGCAAAATCCGAATCTACCTTCAAGTTTCAGCTCAAATGCCACCTTCCCCACACCCATAAGGCAGCTTGGCCTTTAATGCTGTGGTTGCATTTTGCATGGGCTTCCAAAGTATCAGAGCTGCACACACATCAGTCTGTACCAGGTAAAGGGTCGGTTCCTCGAAGGCAGGCCGTGGCCTACAGCCCGCTGCCTTGCACACACAGGTGCTCAGTGAAGCCTCTAGGTCGTCCCACTGCCACCATAAGCCACACCTGCGGACAACTGGTCATCACAGACTGGCTGAAGGCTGACCATGCATGAGGCTGTAGGTGAGACCACACTACTTAAACCTTCCCTGGGACTCACAGTCCTTTTCATGCAACACTTTTTTTTTTTTTTTGCAGTACCGGGGATTGAACCCAGGGGTGTTCTACCTCCACGCTACACCCCCGGCCCTATTTTTTATACTTTATTTTGAAACCAGGTCTCACGAAGTTGCGGAGGGCCTCACTAAGTAGAGAGAGAGAGAGAGACAGGGAGAGAGAAAGACAGGGAGAGAGAGAGAGAGAGACAGGGAGAAAGAGAGACAGGGAGAGAGAGAGAGAGAGAGAAAGCTGAGGCTGGCCGCGAACCCGGATCCTCCGGTCTCCGCCTCCCAAAGTACTGGGATTACAAGCGTGCGCCACCACGCCCGGCTTCATGCAACACTTTTTTACTGATGCCCACTTAGTGCCAAATATGACCAGATAGGACCCTGCAGGTGCTTGGGTTATCTGGAAGAGAATGAAGCCTTATGTAATTACAAGTCCCTTCAATAAATGCTAGATGAAGTTTCAATATATTGGGAACCAGGGAGAAAGAAAATACAAAATTTGCCTGGGGAATCAGGAAAACGTAACATCGATGATAAGTAAGAACATTAAAAATGGGTAAAGGGAGAGAGGGTGGGAAGAGGGTGTTACAGGCAGAAGGAACAGCCAGGGCACAGGCATGGTAAAAGAGCACAGCCTATCACTGGGAAATATGAATACAGTGGTTCCGCTCTGATAGAGCATCATACATACTGTGGGAATGGAAAGCCGGAAATGGGGCTATGGAGGCAGACTTGATCCTGTAGCCATGGGGAATGGCCAAAGAATTCTGGTTTTGAGCAGGGCTGTGATACAGTTGGAGAGGATGGGATGAAGCAGGGAGAAGGCGAGGGCACCATTGGAGATGAGGAATGAACTACAGAGTGATGCTCTCCATAAGCTCCCTGGAGGGCTGCTTAAGGGGGCGGACTTCACAGAGCTGGGTGACTAGGTGTAGGAGTGAGGGAGGGGGAGGGGAGAACTCCCCGGCCTCTGACCTGGAGGACTGGGTAGCTGGCCTTGGTGCTGTGTGCTCATCACACAGGGAACACAGGTGGGGCAGATTTGGGGGCAAGGACCCGGAATTGGGGATAAAATGAGCCAGTCTCTTGCAAATAGCAAGGACTGAATACCAGAGAAGTGTAAGAATAAAATGAGGGCCCTAGGGGCCCTTCCAGAGGAGAGGACAGGGGACCCAGTCTCCACTCCCAGCCTCTCACCGTGGTGGCCTGTGAGGCCCCCAGAGTGAGCTCCTCCAGCAGGTCTCGGGTGCTGAAGCCCTCCTCGACCATCACAAAGTCCGATTCACTCAGGTAGCCAGCCATGCTGTGCAGGAGGAGCCGACGGGCTAGATGGAGCCGCTGCAGCCGCCGCCTTAGAAAGTATGCAACACACTGCGGGGTGGGGGGCAAGGGGACACAGGGGGGACCGCTGTGGGGGCAGACTTCGCTGCGCCCTCGCCTCCCCCGGCCAGGGCCTCTGATCCCCTCAAGCCCTGCCACTGCACAAGCCACTAGCACAAGCTTGGGAGCTCAGGTCCACTGGGAAGGGTGGATTCTACACTCTATGCCCAGATATCACGCCTGTCAGAGCCTCAGTTGCCCCATCTATAAAATGGACTGGTTGTTTTGGAGATACTTTCCAGTTCTGAAATTCTGGGTTTGAAAAGAGGAAAACAATGAGAAGAGGGGCAGAAAATCTAAGAAACTTGGGTGGGTAAGTTTCCAGGGAGTCCCCAGTTCTGGCCACGCCAGAAAGGGTGCTAGTGGTGGCCACAGCAAAGATTCTCAGCCTGAGAACAGGAGCCTAGGTTAGAGTCCGCTCTGTGCTGCGTGAGCTTGGGTACCCTCCGCTTCCCGGTTTGTAAATGGTTGGTCATGACACGCTAGAATTCTAAGCATGCACCGGGGCGCCACAGGGTGGGCGGGGTCCGCGGGCTCCCGGGAGAGAACGCCAAGTGCGGGGTTCTGCCCAGGTGACCCCTCTGGAGTGCAGGGCCGAGGTCCCGCCCCCCACCCAAAGCCCCCTTACCAAGCCCCGTCCTCCTTCGCGGGGGCCAGAGCCAGGCGCGCTGCTACGGGGGGTCGCCGGTGACCTCGAAACTTGTGCAACACCCCGAGGAGTGGCAGTTGCGGAGCCGAGGCCCCTGCTGAGAGGAGGCGACAGGGGCCAGGGGGCGGGTCAGCCCCGACGCCGAGGGCGCCCGCTCCCCGGGGCTCCCCAAGCCGCTCCCTGCACTCGCCTTAAAACGCATTTACACGGCTTCGGCCCATAGGTCTCCCCAGCGAGTGAATCGGATCCTCGGCGCCTCCGTTCGCTCGCTCCCCCCGGCTCCGGCCCCGCGGCCTGCGCCCCGCGCGCCCAGCTGCCACCGACCCCACGCCCCGCCTTCTGCCCTCCGCGCTGATCTGTGCCCCGCCCAGGCCCCGCCCCTGGCGTCCAGGCCCCGCCTCCGCTCGCCCCGTAGCCTGGCAACCGGGTGCCGCCAGCCCATTGGTGGATTCGGACATAAAGCATTCAAGTCTGCCAGCCGGCACCACACACCTGTGCCGCAGTCCTCCTCCCGGAGGCCGCTCGGTGGTTACCCGCGCTGGGAAGTCGGAGCTGCGGGGCCACCGCCGCTGAGTCCCAGGCGTCTACGCGGGTGGCATCTTGGGTCTTGGAAAGTGGGCGGGAAGCCCTTTCTTTAAGTGGCTCCAGGAAGCCTTTTCGGTGCCTGGCTGAACGCGGTAGTGCCTCTCTCCTCTCTCTGCTGGCTGAAGTGCTCGCTCATCCCTTGGAGCCCAGGGCAAACGTCAGCTCCATTATTTTCTAATAAAATCCTTTTTGTTTAATTGCCTCCTCCAAGCATCCTCTCCGACTCCTCCAAATCGAAACCCAGTTCAGATGTGTTCAGAGAGTCTTTTCGTGACTTTCCAAGCTCAAGGTTATTCCTCCCTCCTTTACCCTCTGCATCGGGCAACTCAGTAGCCCCCGAGTGAAATGTGTCCCCTCCAAGAAACTCTCTCACTTCCTCAACTCAAAGCCCTTCTCTTCTGTACCGATCAACTCCTGCTCATCCATCCAAGTCCAGTAAACGTCACCTCTGATGAGCCTTCCATGACATTCCTAGCCCGGAGGGACAATGAAACTCACAGCAAGTATGTCTGCCTGGGCTCCTCACGCATTTAACCCTTGTTCCCCGTGGCTGAGATTCCCACTGTTGCTTTCCACTTGTCTGACAACACTTCTCAGCTGGTTTGTGAGCCCCAAGGACAGGGACTGAGAGCGTCATCTTCAGAGAGTTCAGCACCTGGCATACACAAGAATGTTCAAGAAGATTCTGCAATAGATGTGTTACTCAAAGCGAATTCAAAAGTTCATCTGAGCTGGGCTGTGATCCCAGTACTTAGGAGGCTGAGACAGGAGGATCACAGGTCAGAGGCCAGCTTCCGCAACTTAGTGAGACCCTGTTTCGAAATAGAAAGGGCTGGGGGTATAGCTTGGAGGTAGAATGTGCCTGGGTTCAATCCCCAGTTACCTCTGCCTCCAAAAAAATTCATCTGGAACATTTGTTTAAGAACAGTAAAGACATTCTTAGAAAAGAAAACAGAAAGAAATAGTCTTTAAAACAGCATGGTGCTAGAACAGGAAGAGACAGTGGTAGAACAGAACAAAGTCTAGAACAGTCTTGTGCACATCAGAGAACTTGGTACACAATGAAGGCAGCATCTCAAGTCAGTGAGGCACAGTGGTCCACCATGCTCATGTCTCCTGCCAGGCTGCAGGCTTGCCCTGCCTCAGTGTCTCCCTAGGATACTCTGTGAAAGCTAGTCAGAGGATGCTCAGTACACAGATGGAGCAAGGCAGTGACCATGGAGTCAGAGAAGACCATTTCTGCTCCCCACCCCAACCGAGCCACACATGACAGCTGAGTGTCCTTGGCGAGTCACCTTGCCTGGATCTAGGTCACTTCTGCCTGGCTTGATTTCCCCCTGTGAACTGAGCAGGTTCAGACGGACATCTCTGGGCCCTTCTGCAGGGAAGCTTCCTGCTTTCCTTGAACAGGAACAGCCTTTCAGGATGCAGCTTTAAGGAGGTCTGTTTACAGGTTCCTGCTTTGAGACCTTAGTTGTCATTTGCACCATATAATGAGAACAAGCACCCTTGTCCTCTCATGAGGAGCAAGGTCCTCCTGAGAACAAGCATCTGCCAACTGGGGGGAGGTAGGCCAGGCCGGCCATGGCAGGCACCTCAAAAGATGAGGCTAAGCGGAGGCCAGGGGCGCCCAAACAGCTCTGGCTCTACTTTGCCATCGTTCTTTGAGCTGGCTGCATTTGAGTGCCATGGCCTGGTCTGCCTCGCCACCTTCTTCATCTGGTATATAGTAAACTCATTTAGCATGTTTGCTGAACGAATCTATATAGGTAAGAAGGAACAAACCAGAATCCAGCTTGTCCGTTTATACTGTGTCCAGGGTAAAAAATCAGAGCGGGAAAATCTTCATCTTGGACTGGGCACAGATAGACTGTGGCTTTGTCTTTTTCCTTACTGGGTATGTTATGTCATTAAATCACTGTAAGAATCTTATGTCCTAGGATTTTTTTTTTTTTTTTTTTGGTACTGGGGATTGAACCCAGGGGTGTTCTACCTCCAGGCTACACCCCCAAACCTTTTTATTTTTTATGTTGAAACACGGTCTCACTAAGTAGCTGAGGCTGGTCTCAAACCTGTGATCCTCCTGTCTCAGCCTCCCAAATGTTGAGATTACAGGTGTGAGCCCCCATGCCCAGCTGTCCTAGGAATTATAATCGTTCCCCTTTTACAGAGGAGGAATCTGAAGGTCAGAGGAGTTCAATAACTTTCCCAGGATCACACAGCAAATAAGGGTGGAGCCCAGATTTAAATGCAAGTCTGGGCTTGGAGAGTGTCTCGGTGGTAAAGTGCTTGCCTACTGTTATAGTTTGGGTCTGGAATGTCCCCCAAAGACCCATGTGTTGAATGTCTGGTCCCCAGTGCCGCAGGGTTCAGAGGTGGGGCTTTGGGGAAGTGATGGGATCTGAGGCTCTGACCTCAGCAGTGGGTTAATCAATCCATTGGTGGATTCATAATGTCATGACATTATTGGGAGGTGGTGAAAACTTTAGGGGTGGGGCCTAATTGGAGGAAGTAGGTGACTGCGGTGTATCCTTGAAGGGTATATCTGTTCCCAGCCCCTCCCCCTCTCCCTTCCTCCCTCTCTCCTCAGCTGCCAGGAAGTGAGCAGCTTCCTCAAGTCCTTGCACCATGATGTTCTGCCTCACCACAGGCCCAGAAACCATGCAGGTAGCTGCCAATGAACTGAAGTCTCTGGAACCGCGAGCCTAAATAAATCTTTCCCCTTTTAAGTTGTTTTTCTCAGGCATTTTGTCACAGAGATGAAAAGCTGACTAACAAACCTAGCATGCGTGGAGCCCTGGGTTCCATCCCCAGCACAGCAAAAAAAAAAAAAATAATTAATTAATTAATTTAAAAAATCCAAATCTGTCCTGATCTTTAACCCACCTACCCTGATCCTTAACCTTTATGCTTGACTGCCAGCAGTAGCTGGAATTCTGGCCCCAGCTCAACAAAAGTTACCCAGTCATCCTGCTGGCACCCAGCCCGAAGGCTTCTCTCCTGACAGTCTCTCAGGCCGCTATTACCGACCATCCCTGGCTGTGGGGCAGAGCCCTCAAGAACACAGAGCTGAGGCAGAACAAAGAGCCTCTGATCTTTGACCAACATCATCGTCAATTTCAACCTCTTCTTCCTAAGCCAATCATAATCAAACCGAAACATTACAATGATAAAAAAAAATGTCTTAGAGGTGCATTGAACTGGAGAGTTTGCAAATGCTTTCTTGTTCAGTTATGCAGGCTTCCCAGAATTCGACCTGTATTCATTTCTGAGGATTACAAAACAAAGTACAACAGAGTTTTGTCTTTATTGAGGCCCGAAATCTGATGGCTCCAGAAGGGAAGCTGTCCTTGCTTCTGGACTCTGGGGCTTGCCAGCAGGTCTTGATGCTCCTTGGCTTGGGAATGCATCACTCCATTCCCATCGCTGTCTTCTCTCTGAGGTCTTCATCTCGTCCTCCCTCTGCACATGTCTGACTCTCAGTCCAAATTTCTCCTTTTAATAAGGACACAAGTTGAATTGGATCAGGGCGCACCCTAATGACCTCATTTTAACTTGCTGACCTCTGTAAAAATTCCTTTTTCCAAATAAGATCACGTTTTGTGGTTAGGGGGTTAGGGCTTTAGCATATCTTTTGGGGGAGGACACAATTCCACTCATGCCACCACTGATCACTGCTTTTCCCATCACTGGTCAAGACAGAGGTACACAGTGACATCTGGCTGCAGGAGAGGGGAGGGGAGGGGAGGAGAGAAGACAGTCCTTAGTTGGGTACATTCCTGTTCCTTCCATCTCCTAATAAGGTCAAAATACTAAGGAAGAAAGGAGAGCCAGGCATGGTGGTGCAGGTCTGTAATCCCAGTATTTAGGAAGCTGAGACAGGAGGATCACAGGTTCAAGGACAGCCTCAGCAAGTAGTGAGACTCTCATCAATCTAGCGAGACCCTGTTTCAAAATAAAAATAAAATAGGTCTGGGGGTGTAGTTCAGAGGTAGAATGCCTCTGGGTTCAATCCCCAGCAAACACACGCAAAAAGAGAGAAAAGAGAGAGAGAGAGAGAGAGAGAGAGAGAGAGAGAATAGATATTGTGCCACAGGGAGGGAAGATTATTTCCCCCTTTTATTATTTATTTGTTTATCTATTTTGGTACTGGAGATTGAACCCAGGGGCATTCTACCTCCAAGCTACATCCCCAGCCCCATTTTAATTTTTATTTTGAAACAGGGTCTTGTTAGGTTGCTGCGAGTCTTGCTATGTTGCTGAGGTTGTCCTTGAACCTTCCATCCTCCTGTCTCAGCCTCCCAAATACTGAGATTACAAGCATGCAACACCATAGCTGTCCCTCCCCTTTTAAATTTATCAGTATACCTACCAGGCATGGTGGTGCACACCTGTAATCCCACTACTTAGCAGGCTAAAACAGGAGGATCACAGGTTCAAGGCTAGCCTCAGCAACTTTGCAAAACCCTATCTCAAAATAAAAAAGGCTGGGGGTCTAGCTCAGAGGCAGAATGCCCCTGAGTTCAAGCCCCTATACCACACACAATCAATTAATCATATAATAAATGAATAAGTAAATAAATATCAGTATACCCAGTTCAGAATGATTATGGGATTTACTCCACAGGAAGAAGTAGACAGAGAAATCAACTTTTATTGAGCACCACGCTGATTGCTTGTAAACACATGTCTGCATTGAATCTTTAGGCAACCCTGCAAGATACGCATTATACTAGCCCCATTTTACAGATGAGAACATTTGGATTAAATCCTTGGTGTAGGGTTGCTGGCTAGTGAGGAACAGAGCAGGAACTTAAATTAACTCTGGTCTGTCTGACTTAATGCAGTGAGATGCGGCCCTTGGAATAGGGCCTGAAGCCAGAGCAAAAATGCTGAGACCAGACCAAAGCCAAGAGCAGGGGACCTGAGCAGTGACTGGAACTCAAGGTCAGACACCAGATGAACTGGCAGGAAGGGCGCAAACCCAAAGCCAGCACTGCAAGCTCCTCGAAGGCATCAGTGAGATGGAGTCCCAGAGATAGCAGCCTGAAGACATTTAGAGGTTGGAGCTGTCCGCCAAGTGAAGGATGGAAACCAATAATAACAGTAGCCACCGTTTAGTGAACATCTACTACACTCCAGGCACTGTGCTATGTGCTGACTAATAGTAGCTAACACTCCTAGAATGCTTACCATTGTGTAGCCTTGTTTTAAGATTTGTATAAAGCCGGGCCTGGTGGCGCACGCTTGTAATCCCAGTACTTGGGAGGCTGAGACAGGAGGATCGCAGGTTCTAGGACAGCCTCAGCAACTTAGTAAGGCTTTCAGCAACCTAGTGAGACCCTGTTTCCAAAGAAATAAAATTGGTCTGGGGGTGTAGAATGCCTCTCGGTTCAGTTCCCAGTACCACACACACAAAAAAAGATTTGTATATACCATTAACCCCATGACAAGCCTACAAGGTATGTGCTACTAGTTATAAGGGAGGAAAGAAGCCTGGAAAGACCAACTAACTTGTTCAAGGTCTCACAGCTAGTGAGTGACAACACTAGACTACATACATTTTCTCCATCTTCACTACAGGCCTGTGAGACATGAATTACTGTTCTCATTCCACAGTGGAGGAATCAGGCTCAGAAAGGCCAAGCACTTTGCCCAGATCGCACAGCTGGTAAGCAGCAGAGCCCGGACCCAAACTCAAGGCTGTGCACTGGTGAGAAACTCAAAATGGTGTAGCTGAAGGTTATGGTGGAGAGGATCCTGAGGCCCCAAACCATGGGCCCCAAATTGTAGTCATTAGTGAAGTGCCTGTGTCCCCTGACACAGGGTCAGACAGAGAGCCAGTCTGTCTCAGAACCTAGCCCAGACACTGAGACGGTAAAGTCCAAGTTCATGGACTAAGAGGGGGTTGTATTTACAACCCTCCTCTAGACAGGCAAGATGCTTGGAAGCTAAAACCCACAGTTTAGCCGGGCGTGGTGGCGCACGCTTGTAATCCCAGTACTTTGGGAGGCGGAGACCAGAGGATCCGGGTTCGCGGCCAGCCTCAGCTCTCTCTCTGTCTCTCTCTGTCTCTCTCTCTCTCTCCTTAGTGAGGCCCTCCGCAACTTCGTGAGACCCGGTTTCATAATAAAGTATAAAAAATAGGGCCGGGGGTGTAGCGCA
>PVJS01018216.1:0-35150 GCA_004027185.1 Glis glis | reverse complement strand
AAAAAAAAAAAAAAAAAAAAAAAAAAAATATATATATATATATATATATATATATATTTTCATAGATAATTTATTATATACCTAAAACTTTAGAGAATGGGAATTAATAGACATTTGTCCAAGTTGCTACATGCAAAATAAATATTCAGAAGCCTATTTAATACATTTTTAGTGATCTCATGATAGGTTTAAGAGTAAGAAACTGGCAGCCAGGCGTGTTGGTGCATGCTTGTAATCCCGGTACTTGGGAGGCTGAGACAGGAGGATCGCAGGTTCACCGCCAGCCTCAGCTACTTAGTGAGGCCCTCTGCAGCTTAGTGATAGCCTGTTTCAAAAATAAAGAATAAAAAATAGGGCTGGGGGTATAGTTCCGAGGTAGAATGCCCCTGGGTTCAATCCCCAGTACCGCCAAAAAAAAAAAAGAATAAGAAACTGGCAATATGTTAGTTTCACGGATCAGATTTAGTTTGATGCAGCAATATGCAAGAGAATAAATACTGCTTATTTGAATTTGTGTGTGTTTCTCATTTTTCTTACACCTTTGTAAAGTTTGTGCTAAATAAAATAGGATGTTTACAAAATATATTTGTGATAATTTTGTATTTTTCTTAACTTAAATTTTAGATACTAAGTCAGACCTGGTAGCACATGCCTGGAATCCCAGTAATTGGGAGGCTTAGACAGGAGGATCTCAAATTTGAGGACAGCCTCAGCAACTTAGTGAGACTCTCAACTTAGTGAGACTCTCAGCAATCTAGTGAGACCCTGCTTCAAAACAAAAAATTAAAAGGTCTGGGGATGTAGCTCAGAGATAGAATACCCCAGTTTAATCCCAGTGTGCCTCCCCACTCCCCGCAAAAACAACAACAACAACAACAACAAACTGTTAGATAATGGATCAGGATTAAGAGTACTTGGGAGGCTGAGACAGGAGGATTGCAGGTTCACAGCCAGCCTCAGCTATGTGAGGCCCTCTACAACTTAGTGAGACCCTGTTTCAAAATAAGAAGTAAAATAGGGGTAGGGGTGTAGCTTGGAGGTAGAATGCCCCTGGGTTCAACCCCAGCACCAAAAAAAAAAAAAAAAAGATTAAGGGATTATTTTTCTTCAGGTATATGAGGATGATTTTTATACCCATTTTCTTCATGGCCATCTCTTACCAAATATTTATTTATTTTTATATTAACCTTATAGTTAATAAGACATGTTTAAATCAAAGGAGTATTGACCAATTAAAATTTAAGTCATCTTACATATACTATTGTTCAGAGACAGAAACTAATCACTGCTCATCTTTTTGTTTTGCAGTGGGACTTCCCCCCTTGCGTGCCTGAATGCAATGTTACATACAAACTCCCGAGGTGAAGAGGGCATCTTCTATAAAGTTCCAGGTAGAATGGGAGTATATACTTTGAAGGTAAATATTTTTGTTGCGATGTCATTTAAAAAGAAAAAACAGGAAGCGGCAACATATAAATAATATTTGAGTCATAGAGACAGAATTCTGTTCTTGAACTATTTTTAGTAAGAGTTAATATTTTCAATCCTATATCCAATATATATAATTTTTTTGTTGTTGCAGGAGATTCAACCTACCCAGGGCCTCATGAATGCTAAACACATACTCTGCCAGCCCCCCAATATATGTATATATTTTTACTAATTTTTAACTATCTGTAGATAGGTCAGAGAAGTAACTTTATTTTTGGTACTGGGGATTGAACCCAGTTGTGTTCTACCTCTGAGCTACCCCACCCTTTTTAATTTAATTTTTTCTTTTGCGGTACTGGGGATTGAACCCAGGGGTATTCTACCTCTGAGCTACACCCCCAGTCCTATTTTTTTATTATTTATTTTGAAACAAGGTCTCAACTAAGTAGCTGAGGCTGGCTGTGAACCAGATCCTCTGGTCTCAGCCTCCCAAGTACTAGGATTACAAGCATGCGCCACCACACCCGGCTTATTTTTTATTTATTTATTTATTCATTTTTTTCATGGTGCTGGGAATTGAACCCAGGGGCATTCTACCTCTGAGCTACACCCCCAGCCCTATTTTATTTTTTATTTGGAAATAGGGTCTTGCTAAGTTGCTGGCAGCCTCACTAAGTTGCTGAGGCTGGCTTTGAACCTGCAATTCTCCTGTCTCAGCCTCCCAAGTACTAGAATTACAGGAGTGTGCCATCACACCCAGTTTAATTTTGTTTTTTTTTGGTTTTTTGTTTTTTTTGCGGTACCGGGGATTGAGCCCAGGGGCTTTCTACTTCCAAGCTACATCCCCGGTCCTATTTTTTTATCCTTTATTTTGAAATGGGTCTCACTAAGTTGCTGAGGCTTCACTAAGTAGCTGAGGCCTCACTAAGTAGCTGAGGCTGGCCACGAACCCGGATCCTCCAGTCTCCTCCTCCCAAGTACCCTGATTACAAGTGTGCACCTCCACGCCTGGCTCTAATTTTGTTTTTTAAAACAGGGTCTTGCCGGGCGTGGTGGCACATGCTTGTAATCCCAGTACTTGGGAGGCGGAGACCGGAGGATCCAGGTTCGCGGCCAGCCTCAGCTACTTAGTGAGGCCTCTGCAACTTAGTGAGACCCATTTCAAAATAAAGCATAAAAAAATAGGGCCGGGGATGTAGCTCGGAGGTAGAAAGCCCCTCGGTTCAATCCCCGGTACCGCAAAAAAAAACCAGGTCTTGCTGAGCATGGTGGCACATGCTTGTGATCACAGTACTTGGGAGGCTGAGACTGGAAGATCAAAAATTCACAGCCAGCCTCAGCAACTTAGTGAGGCCTTCTGCAACTTAGTGAGAGACCCTGTTTCAAAATAAAAAATAAAATAGGACTTGGGGTATAGCTCACAGGTAGAATGCCCCTGGGTTCAATCCCTAGTACCAAACCAAATAAAACAAGGTCTTGCTAAATTGCTGAGGCTGGCCTCAAATCTGTGATCCTCCCATCTCAGGATCCCAAGTACTGAGATTACAAGTATGTGCCACCATGCCTGGCTAGTAACTTTATTCTTTTTGATAATGTATATTATGAGAGAATGAAATAAAACTGATTTCCATTGGTGATGATGATGATATTATTATTATTATTATTATTATTATACTGGGGATTGAACCCAGGGGCATTTTACCTCTGAGATACTTTCCTAGCCATGTTATATTTTTTTATTTTTAAACAGGGTCTTGCTAAGTTGCTGAGGGTCTAAGTTGCTGAGGCTGGCCTCGAACCTGCGATCCTCCTGTCTTGGCCTTCCAAGTATTGGGATTACAGGCATGTGCCACTGCACCTAGCTTTTATTATTATTTTTTGAGATAGGGTCTTGTTTTATTGCCCAGGCTGGCCTAGAACTGAGCTCAAGAGATCCTCTTCCCACCTCAGCCTCCTGGGTAGCTGGGATTATAGGCATAGGCACCTGTGCCTGCCTCCCAGTGACTTTTTTTTTTTTTCAGTACCGGGGATTGAACCCAGGGGCGTTCTACCTCCACGGTACACCCCCGGCCCTATTTTTTTATGCTTTATTTTGAAACCGGGTCTCACGAAGTTGCGGAGGGCCTCACTAGGTACAGAGAGAGAGAGAGAGAGCTGAGGCTGGCCGCGAACCCGGATTCTCCGGTCTCCGCCTCCCAAAGTACTGGGATTACAAGTGTGCGTGCGCCACCACGCCCGGCTCCCAGTGACTTTTTAAAGAACCTCACAATATTTGAATAATAATTGGGTGTTACTAAGGAGCATACTGCCTAGGTGCTTTACATTACTCTGTCATTTAATTCTCCATTACAACTCACACTTGTGGTTATTTTCTTTTATTATAATGGAGAAAACTAAAGTTCAGAAGATTTGAATTTTCTTGACCAGCGTTGACCACTTTGTATCAGAACCAGAATATGAACACTGATCTGACTTAACTCTCATGTTTTTACCTTAACAAACTGCCTAATATCTAATACCTAAACCAAGAAGAGACCTGTAGTTATCAGTATTCTTGCACTTACAAATAGGAAAACCAACTCAAATGAGCTTGAGTAAGATAGAAACTGTATTAACTCATGGAGCCGAAAATTCTAGAAAGCCAGGCTGAATCCTGGTGCTCAGACTTGTTCTTTCCACTTTATTTTTGGCTCTGTTCTGGGCCACACTGTCCCCATCGAACTTGACATCACTCCCAGTCCCCACTCTGCAAGCTGAAAGTCTGGAGAGAGGAGGCCAGGAATTAAAGCAGGCAGCTCTTGCCTAATCAGGACTTGACTTCATTAGTTTGGCCTGGCACATGTGGTCATACCTGAATGATGACTTTTGCCAAATGTATAGATTCTTTTGACTGGCCAGTTTTAGGATTAGGATCACCCTTGATGAGAGGCTGAGATGAAACCTGCTACAGTCAGGTGAATTGAAGAGAGGGGTGGTTCTCCAAAGGAAGTGTATCAGTAGGTGGACAGTGAATGCTTGGCAGACAATCACTGTGACCATGCCTATGTGAGACTCTGTCACCTGTTACCTTTTTAACTCTGAGCTGTAGTCATCACTGTGTTCAGTGGTTGTGTGTAGTCCACTAACATTAAAAAGATCTGTCCTCCCTATATTACCTCCTTTATTCTACTGTATTTAGCTGGGCATGGTGGCGCATGTCTGTAATCCCAGTAGTTGGGATGCTGAGACAGGAGGATCACAGGTTCAAGGACAGCCTCAGCAAGTAGTGAGACTCTCATCAACCTAGCAAGACCCTGTTTCAAAATAAAAATAAAATAGGGCTGAGGGTTTAGCTTGGAGGTAGAATGTCCCTGGGTTCAATCCCCAGTACCACACACACACACACACACACACAAATCTACTGTGTTTAACTTTCTGGTGTTAGAGGACTTTATTCACCACAAGGAGCTTGTTGTTTTTCTTTGATTTCTTAGCTGTTTTAGACTTTCCACAATTTTAATACTGCTCATAATGCTACTCTATTGTAGACATAGTGGAAAAATATCAATTTTTTCCCTGTTCTCATACACCACTCAGTATAATACTTTTGTCACTAGATGTGTGGAAGGCCCCCACCCCACCCCCAACGATTCTCCTTCAAAACAGCTGGATGCCCTCTCATTCAACTCAATTCTTACATTATCTACCTGGAGATGGTGTCAGATCCCATAGGTTGGGGGCACAGTCTCTCAAAACTACCCTCTTCCTCCCTCCCCAGTTTCAGATGCTAGTTGCATGTCCTGTCTGGTGACCTCTACTTCTGATAGAACAGCTGTCATCAGGGTTCTCTTGACCCTTTCCTTTGATTCAGTTAATTTGCTAGATTGGCTTACAGAAGTCAGGGAAACACTTTACTTTCATTTACCCATTTATTATAAAGAAGGTTACAAAGGATTCAGATGAATGGTCAGATAGAAGAGATGCAGGGAGTGCGGTGTGGGAGAAGGGGCAGGGGGCCTTCATGCCCTCTCTTGGTGTACCACACTCTCTAGGAATCTATATGTGATCAGCTGTCCAGAAACTTGCCTGAATCCCTGGCTTCGGGGTTTTTATGGAGGCTTCTTTGGCCATTGGTGGTCAACTCAACCTTCAGCCCTATCTCTTCCTGGGAGGTTGGGTCTAAAAGTTTCAACTTTCTCATCATGTTGTTGGCTCCCTTGGCAACCAGTCCCCATCCTGAAGCTATCCAGGAGCCCACCAAGAGTTGTCTCATTAGAACTAAATATGCTCCTGTCACCCAGGAAATACCAAGGGATTTTGGAGCTATGGCAGACTATCTGTCAAGAAATTATAGAGGTCTTAGGAGCTCTGTGTTAGAAACTGTGGTCGAAGACCAAATATCGGCAAAAGATTCTCCTAGTGCCACTATTGCTCAGGAAATTACAAGAGTTTTGGAGCTCTATGTTAGGAGCCATGGTCAGAAACCACATGATGGTTTTGTGTGTGTGTGTGTGGTATGGGGGATTAAACCCAGGGGTATTCTATCTCTGAGCTACACCCCCAGCCCTATTTTATTTTTTATTTTGAAATAAGATCTCACTAAATTGTGGAGGGCTTCATTAAGTTGTTGAGGTTGACCGTGAACCTCCTATCTCAGCCTTCCAAGTACTGGGATTACAGGTGTGCACTACCACGCCTGGTTTGTATTTCTTATTATATCACAATTTCAAGTCTAAGCTAGAAACAATAGAGGCAATAATGAAGGATAAACTGTAGTTCCTGATCTTTTGAGGCTAATATTTTAGTTATTGAAATAATTGCATATTCATAAAACATACTGTGCTATGAAGTACTGTGAAAATGAAACTAAAGATTAATATTGAATAAAGGGATCTAGAAAATTGTTATTAACTTATAATATTTTAGCTGGACTTTGACACATAAATAATGGGAGTAAGTAAGGTCCTTCCTAGACATGAGAGTAGCTCAAGCAAAGGCACAGCTAGGATTCAGAATGGATTTGTAAGTTGTACTTAGAGTAGTTAGACCCTCATCTGAGTGTGAGCTTCTGTGGTAAAGAGTCAAGGTATGGTAAGCAGTAGGTGGTTGTCCGACTTGGAGCATTTTGGGGTGCGAGCTCATGCGCATGTGTGTGTATGTGTGTTTGTGTTGAGTAGATGGCAGAGATTTTCAAGGAGAAGAGTATAATCAAATCTCTGTTTAAGACAATAATTCAAGTACGATAGACTTCAGGATGAAGCATAGGAAAAAGATGGCTCTAATTGTTGGGAGGAAAAACTGAGGCCCTAAACTAAGAGAATGGTAAAGAGATAGAAGCAAGGGATGTTAGAGAAATAGAATATATTGCAGGGGCAGAAGGGGGGATAACGGATTCTAAGATTTGGGGCATGAGCAGTTGATCCCAGAAGGGATCACAAGACTTTTACAAAAAGAAGATAATTATATTTGTATTTCAGATACTTGTTGAACCTTCAGGTCAAGATGTCTGGCTGGCAACTAACTATAAAAGCTGTCCTGCATTTTGAAGGAAAGAATAGAAAAATATGGGGTCTGTATTTTAAGAAAGTGTGTAACATAAGAGATGGCTTAGAGAGAAATGGCACTAGGATGTAAACTTGAGTGGAAAATAACTGTTCCTTCCTAGACTAGAGTTTATGGTCTTGGTTATAATGTCATATGGGTGCAAATTATATTCAGAAGGGTCACATTTTGTGTCCCAAGATTATTTTTAATCTGATTACAAAAATGAATTATGTGGGAAAATAAAATATTGGTGGGGGAAAATTCATAGTTTTATAACAGAAATAACATTCACTAGTCTGTTGATTTTTATGTGTATGTTTATATAATATTAGTTACTACATAAATACTTAGTAACTAATATTTATTGAGTTCTTATGGCAGGCACTATTCTAAGTGTTTTATATTAATTAGTTCATTTAATTCCCAAATGATATTTTAAAGGTAGGTATTGTTATCTCCACCTGTAGACAGAGAAATTGAGGGGTCAAGCCTTTGACCAAGGCTTAACGAGAGAAAATAAAGCCTGAAAATCTTGTTTTCCCTGTCCTTGCTCTTGCAACTACACTCTTTTCTCGCACATAATCTGACACAATTAACTTTTCTGATTAACATTCTCCTTATTAAGTACCAAAGCCAAAGAGATTGAAAGGATTCTTTAAAAAAATGATTATTTACCTTTTTGACCCTTGGTACTTACCAGCCAATATTCAGGAAGCAATTAGATTAAAATAATGTACCATTTCTTGCTCTCTAGACTCTAATTCTCTAATTGAATTCAGAATACATGGTGATACACACACACACACACAGAGATGTACATATATTTAACAAGATTGTTATTATATAGATTTTTATCCTGAATATTTCATCGTTTACCTGGACTTAATACTTACCTGGTTACTGTCTATATAAGCCTGTGTGTTGTGCCTGCATATGAATGTTGTGTATAATTTTTATCTTTGGATATAGATGGAAGCATTAACTTATTTGACCCAGAAAAAGAGATGGCAGCAATTCAGAAAACTTCTTTGGTTCTGCTATCGTGTCTTCTAATACTAAAAACTAGTCAGTGCAATTAAGTTACAACATTACATATCAGAAATTTAATTCTTATTCTCTGAAATGGTAATAATTAATCCTAATTGGATGCCTCCATTTTCAGAAAGATGTGCCGGATGGGGTGAAAGAGCTCTCAGAAGGTTCAGAAGAAAGCAGTGATGGTCAGTCAGACTCCCAGAGTTCTGAGAACAGCAGCAGCAGCAGTGATGGTGGCAGCAACAAAGAGGGAAAAAAGAGCAGGTGGAAAAGGAAAGGTAAATCTACCTGACCCTTCAATAAAGTACTAAATGCTATAGGACAATGCTCTTGTTTGTAATTCCTCTTTTCCCAGACACCAGGCTAGTCAATCTCTTTCCTTTAACCTCCAGACCAGTATTATCCAAAAGTTTTCTGCAGTGATGGAAATGTTTCTACTATCCAGCACAACACAGTAGCCACTAGCTTCATGAATTTATTATTTCTTGTGTGACCAGGGAATTTCTTTTTAAAAATACTTTTTTTAAAGCAATTTTAGGTTCACAGCAAAACTGAGTGGAAGGTACAGAGGTTTCCCATGTATTCCCTGCCTCCACACATACATAGCCTTACCCACTTTCAAGATCTCCCCAGAGTGGTACATTTGTCACAGTTGGTGAACCTGTGTTGGCACATCATTATCATCCAGAGTCCATTGTTTATGTTAGAATTCACTCTTGCTGATGTACATTCTAAGGCTTTGAGAAATATATAATGTATAAAGACATGTATTCACCATGAAAGAATCATACAGAATAGTTTCACTACCTTATAAAAGCTCTGTGCTCCATCTGTTCAACCCTCCCTCCTATCCCCTAGCTACCACTGATCTTTTTACTGTCTTCATAGTTTTGCCTTTTCCAGAACATCATATAATTGGAACCTTTAAAGATTAGATTCTTTGATTTAGTAATATGCATTTGAGTTTCCTCTGTGTCTCTTCATGGCTTGATGGCTTGTTTCTTTTTAGCACTCATTAGTATTCCATTGCTAGGATGTACCAAAGCTTATCCATTTTTCTACTGAAGGTTATATCGGTTGCAATTATCATTATTATTGTGCGTGTGTGTGTTTTACTGGGGATTGAACACAGGGGCATTCTACCTCTGAGCTACACCCCTAGCCCTATTTTATTTTTTTATTTTGAAACAGGATCTTGCTAGGTTGATGAGAGTCTCACTATTTGCTGAGACTCTCCTCGAACCTGCGATCCTCCTGTCTCAGCCTCCCAAGTACTGGGATTATATGTGTGCGCCACCACACCCGGCTTCCATTGCAATTATGAATAAAGCTACCCTAAACTTCTATGTGCAATTTTTGTGTGGGTATAAGTTTTCAGTTTCTTTGGGTAAATACCAAGGAGTGTGATTACTGGATCTAGGGTAAAAATATGTTTAGTTTTAGCCAGGTGTGGTGGTGCAAGCTTGTAATCCCAGTACTTGGGAGGCTGAGACAGGAGGATCGCAGGTTTGCAGCCAGCCTCAGCTACTTAGTGAGGCCGTCCACTACTTAGTGAGTCCCTGTTTCAAAATAAAGAATAAAAAATGGGGCTGGGGGTGTAGCTTGGAGGTAAAATGCCCCTGGGTTCAGTCCCCAGTACTGCAAAAAAAATTTTTTTTAGTTTTTCAGACTACCAAATTACCAAAGTTGTTGTATCATTTTGCATTCCCACTAGCAGTGAATGAGCGTTCCTGTTGCTTTATATCCTCACCAGCATTTGATGTCAGTGATCTGGGTTTTGGCCATTCTCACAGGTGCATATTGGTATTTCATTATTGTTGTTGTTTTGTGGTACTAGGGATTGAACCCAGGGGTCTTCTACCTCCGAGTTACACCCCCAGGCCTATTTTCTTTTTTATTTGGAATCAGGGTCTCGCTAAGTTGCGGAGGGCCTCGCTAAGTAGCTGAGGCTGGCCGTGAATCTACGATACTCTGGTCTCAGCCTCCCAAGTACTGGGATTACAAGCCTGCACCACCATGTCTTGCTCATTGTTGTTTTAATTTGCATTTCCTGGATTACATGTGATAGGGAACAACTTTTTTGGGGGGGTGGCACTGGAGATTGAACCCAGGGTGTTCTACCACTAAGCTACACATAAGGCCCTTTTAAGTTTTTTTTTTTATATTGAGACGGGGTTTCACTCAGTTGCTTAAGAGTCTCAGTAAGTTGCTGGGGCTGGTCTCAAATCTTCAGTTCTCCTGTCTCAGCCTCTTAAGTACTGGAATTACAGGAGTGTGCCTCTCTGCCTGGCTAGAACATGTTTTTGTGGGCTTATTTGCCATCTGTATATGTCTTTTTTTTTTTTTTTTTTTTGGTACCCAGGAGCATTTCACCTCCAAACTATACTCCTAGCCCTTTTTGTTTTTTATTTTGAAACAGGATCTCACTCTGCGATCCTCCTGTCTCAGCCTCCCAAGTACTGGGATTGCAGGCATGTGCCACCACACCTGGCTTGTTTATGTCCTTTGGCGAGATGTCTATTCAGATCTTTGGTCCATTTGTTATCAGGTTGGTTGTTTACTTGTAATTGAACTTTAAGAATTCTTTGTATATTTTGGGTGGCAATCTTGCACCTATGTCTTTTGTACATATTTTCTCCCAAACTATGGCTTTTTATTCTTTTGGCAGTTTCTTTTCACAGAACAGAAGTGCAGCTTATTGATTCTGTTTTGTAGATTTGTCTTTAGTGTTGTATATAAAAAAAAAAAGTCATCAACAAGCTGGGCGTGGTGGCACACTCTTGTTTTTGGGAGGCTGAGACCGGAGAATCCCAGGTTTGAGGACAGCCTCAGCAAGTAATGAGACACTCATCAACCTAGTGAGACCCTGTTTCAAAATAAAAATAAAATAGGACTGGGAGTATAGCTTGGAGGTAGAATGCTCCTGAGTTCAATCCCCAGTACCACACACACACACAAAGTCATCAACAAACCCAGGGTCACCTAGATTTTCTCCTCTGTTGTCTTCTAAGAGTTTTATAATTTTGAGTTTTTATATTTAGGTCTGTGATCCATTTTGAGTTAATCTTTATGAAGGGTGTGAGATCTGTATCTATATTCAGTTTTTTTTGTATGTGGATATCCAATTAGAAACCAAATTTTTAGTTCAAGTTAAGTAGCCTAATGTGTTGGAGAATACTTCAGGTTTCACCTGAGTTTGTTCTCAGCTGTTGGCCATCCTTAGTCTTTCTTAAGATTTTTTTTTTCCCCTGCTGTAATCTTGTCTTCTAAACTTTGACCACCTACTGCTCTAACAGTTCTTTCCTTACTAGGAAAAGAATGCTTTTCTTTTCTACCAGCAAACACCAAATTTAGTCTGCTTGTCTTTGGTCTCATCATCCTGTTTGGTTCCTGATTCATAGCTCACCCAAAAAGCTTTCTTCAGGAAATAATGTCTGCATTGTAGCAGCTTTGCTGTAAGGGATTTTCCAATTAAGGAGACATTTTATTACCTATTCCTTCTAATTTTTCTGTACATTCTTGTCAGCATCTATTCAGAAAGAGCAGATCTTTCTTACTCCAATATTTATAATTTAGCTATATGTGGCAAGGCAAATTTTAGTCCAGGTTGAGTCTTTAAAAAAAAGTACTGATTTCCTGAGTAAAATAAACGTCCCAAGATTTTCCCTACCTTGAATATCCTCTTAGATTCAAATAATAAGTCAGTTGTCTTTGGATCTAAAAGCTAAGATTATACTTCCTCAAATACTAGACTCATTAATTTAAAGTGCCTTTAGAACTGTTATTGTGCCTCTATCAGAAAAATAGTTCTGCCGGGTGTGGTGGCACATGCTTGTAATCCTAATACTTGGGAGGCTGAGACAGGAGGATCGCAAGTTCACGGCCAGCCTCAGCTACTTGGTGAGACCCTGTTTCAAAATAAAGAATAAAAAATAGGGCTGGGGTGTAGCTCAGAGATAGAATGCCCCTGGGTTCAATCCCCAGTACTGCAAAAGAAAATAAAGAACTAGAGAGGGAGGGAGGGAGGGATGGAAGGGATGGAAGGAGGGAAGAAAGAGAGAGAGAGAAAGAAGAAGAAAGAAATTGTGGATCTAAGATTAGGACCTAAACTAATCAGGCTAAGGAAACAATTAGCGTGTTATTTATGGATCTTTTATTTTTGGATCATTCATATGGTGTAGGCACCTATAAATTTTTAGTTATATATTACATACTTGTAAATGTTTTTGTAGCCCAGTAGAGATTAATGTGACACACTTGTGGCCAGAATGATAGTTGTAGCATGCAACAAGGCAGTGCTAAATAAGTTGCAGTTATCAATAAAGGTAACACAAAATTGAGCCTATTTCTTTTTCTTATTTTGGGTTTTTACTCTCAATCTGACATCACTTTATTTCAAATGCATTGTAAGACAGGAAGAACATTGAGATAGTATCAAAACCCACTTCCTTTTATGTACAAAAATAAAGAGCTCTGACAGCAAAACTGATACTTCTAGTTAAAAATCGATAGACACTCTCTCAGTCATGTATGCCTGTCAGCCAAATAGGAACAGAGACTAGAACTTTGAAATTCAGTCCAGTATTAAAACTAGCTTATTAATTTCTTTGTTCGTTCCTCTACAAAGTTTTTAGTTTTGGTTCTTAGTTTTCAGACAGGAAACAATGTTCAGAGAAGAGCTTTTTGGAATTCCAAACCAAGGTAAGGTGGAGTAATGCCTGAGAAATGATTACTAAAATCATCTATTTTTGTTGCTGTTTTATAATTATAGCTAAGTGAAGTTTTTTGCCTTTCCCCCAAAACAAAATATAAATAATGCAGCATGAAGCAACTGCAGGAATATTATTTTTATCTTCTGGTAAAGAAAAGATTTGTTAGATTTTGGTCTGCTTTTTAAGTGACTTTAAAAAAAAACAGTTCTATGAAATCTCTTTTTCACCACAAGGGATCACTATTTCCAGGAGTATGAAGTAATATTAACTTTACTACTTTTTCAGAATTACTTTTAATCAGGAATTTGATGTATATTGTATTTGGAGTTATTTAAAATACCATTGACTTACCTGCCCTCTAACATTTATATATGTTAAGTTATTGAATGGGGAAATTAGTGTTTTGTTTCAAACGTATGCTGGGGCAAAACTTTTTGCAAAGTTAACTTAGGGCAGAGATTTTCTTTTCCTTGGTGGTGGTGACTGAGTTGAAGTTTTTAGCTGTCTTGTATTAAAAATGGCCACACTATTAGAACTTGAACGGTGAAAGTACCCAGAAGCAAGGAAGGTATTCAAGTATGGCCTTTCCTGTTTTAACTAGGAACTATTTGAATATAATCAGAAACCACAGCCTGCCCAGTGTAGAGTAGACTACTTGGTATGGGAATAAGGGACTTAGAACTAAAACAGGTCTATTACTTCTAGGAATTAAATTCTCTAAAAGAAAGACTATTGGAATAAAACCTTTCCCTCAAGATAAATAATACTGTTTATAAAGACTAAAACTATTTCCTTTTTTTCTTTCATTCTTTCTTCCTTTCTTTTTCTTTCTTTCCTCTCTCTCTCTCTCTCTTTCTTCTTTCTTTTCTTCTCTCTCTCTCTCTCTCTCTCTCTCTCTCTGTCTGTCTGTCTGTCTGTCTTTTTTTTGCCGTACCGGGGATTGAACCCAGGGGCGTTCTACCTCTGCGCTACACTCCCGGCCCTATTTTTTTTTTTATACTTTATTTTGAAACCGGGTCTCACGAAGTTGCTGAGGGCCTCACTAGGTAGAGAGAGAGAGAGGGGGAGACAGAGAGAGAGAGAGCTGAGGCTGGCCTCGAACCCGGATCCTCCGGTCTCCGCCTCCCAAAGTACTGGGATTAGAAGCGTGCACCACCACGCCCGGCTCTCTTTCTTTCTTTCAAGTTGGGATTGAACCCAGGTGCATTCTACCTCTGAGCTACATCCTCAGCCCTATTTTTTATTCTTTATTTTGAAACAGGGTCTCACTAAGTCGTGGAGGGTCTTACTAAGTAGCTGAGGCTGGCTGCGAACCTGCAATCCTCCTGTCTCAGCCTCCCAAGTACTGGGATTACAAGCGTGCGTCACCACGCCCAGCTTAGACTAGAAATATTTTCATACTCCAGTTGTTGTTTTTTGTTTTTGTTTTTGTTTTTTTGCGGTACCGGGGATTGAACGCAGGGGCGTTCTACCTCCGCGCTACACCCCCGGCCCTATTTTTTATACTTTATTTTTTTCTTGAAACCGGGTCTCACGCAGTTGCGGAGGCCTCACTAAGTAGAGAGAGAGAGAGAGAGACGGGGAGAGAGTGAGAGAGGGAAGGAGAGAAAACGCTCGCATGCGCACGCTTGCGCGAGCTGAGGCTAGCCGAGAACCCGGATCCTCTGGTCTCCGCCTCCCAAAGTACTGGGATTACAAGCGTGCGCCACCACGCCCGGCTATACTCCAGTTTTTAAAAAGACTTTCAACTGTGAATCCTCCAACTATGTATAACTCTTAAATTTCAATTTTGTTATTACTGCTTCAGTGTTTCTGTTAATCTTCCCTAATGTAGGGAGGATTATTGAATGTCTTCGGAGAAAATAAAATTTTAAGTCAGTGATTATTCTAAAGCTTTTATTTCAAATATTTATAATCCATATTCTTTTGACCTTTTTCAATATTACAATCATCTGCGGAAATGGAAAATTCTCAGTGCTTTAATGTATCTGAATTTATACTAAATGGGTGCTACATAAATATCCACAACCTGAAACTACATCAATTAACTATGTGAAGTGACTTTGATGTTGAGATTCAAGTTCTGGTATTTGTTTTAAATAGTTTTCTGAAAACACATTAAGCTTTTTTTTTGGTATTTGGGATTGAATCCAGAGGTATTCTACCCCCAAGTTATACCCCCAGCCCGATTTTTTAATTTCTTAATTGGAAACCGGGTCTCACTAAGTTGCAGAGGGCCTCCCTAAATTGCTGAGGCTGACTTCGAACCTGCAAACGTCTTGTCTCACCCTCCCAAGTACTGAGATTATAAGCGTGCACCACCATGCCCGGCTCTCACATTAAGCTTTAAAGAGAACTTCTTTACTAGATTATGGGATTTGTGTGTGTGTGTTTTAAATCAAATAACGGTAACTGCTAATCTTTTAGTCAGAATTTGTTATCTTTTGTTATGTGTATATGTTTATATGAAAGCAAGCATTTTCACTTCTGATCAGATTAAAAATACATTGTTAAATTTTTTTTATCTGTTGAACAGTGTACATTGGAGGGCTAGTCAATCAGGTTATAATCTTGAAAAGCATTATTTAAGCCATTAGTTTATTTACAACAACCCAAGTAACATCTTTTTAAACTTGCTACTTGCATTCTTTCTCAAGTATGTACTATTTGCCAATACTTGGGAAACACATTTGAGTAAGTTGTGGGCCCCTCCCTTAAAGTTCTCTCAGCATATCTAGAGGTACAGTGGGGAGATGGATAATTAACAAATGACCTAGTAAGTCACACATGTTCATATTTATCATGTTATGGCAGCACTAGAAAAGGAGTACTAAGGTAACTGACTGGATTACTATTATATGAACTATAGAAAGTTCTTAAATAATGTCACTGCCTTGAGATTTTAATTACTAGGGAAGACAGGCTGTATCATGGAATGGTACTTATAGAAAGGCAAGAAGACTTGGGAGGCTGAGACAGGAAGATCACAGGTTCGAAGCCAGCCTCTGCAACTTAGTGAAACCCTGTTTCCAAATAAGAAATAAAATCGGGCTGGGGGTATAACTTGAAGGTAGAATGCCTTCAATCCCCAGTACACCCCCCCAAAAAAGGCAAGAAGGTAGGAATGTGTGTAGTATTTTCAGGAAGCCATAGGAAGATAAATTTGACTGGATGACGAGATTTGTAAAGATAAAGAAATTTGGATCAGACTAGTACTCTTCTGTGCTGGTCTCCTTATTTATAGGTAATTGATATAGACAAAGTTAATTTCTTAGGAAAATTAAGGTATGGACCAAAGAAAAGAGAATGGCGATACTGGTGACCTTCACATTTTCACAGCTGTATATCAGGAGGGACAAGATTTGTTTATAGACCTTTTCCTATTGTTTATATCTTCTTGTCCATTAAGTGTCTGAGTTGATATAAAAGATTATTTGAGCCAGGTGTGGTGGCTCACACATGTAATCCCAGTACTTAGCAGGCTGAGACAGGAGGATCATGGTTCACAGCCAGCCTCAGCAACTTGGTGGGGCCCTCTGCAATTTAGTGAGACCCTCTTTCAAAATAAAGAAAATAGGGCTGGGGGTGTAGTACAGAGGTAGAATGCCCCTGGGTTCAATCCCAAGTACCCCCCAAGAAAACCAGATTATTTGTTTTTCTACTCACTAGTGTTTAGGTTAGTTCAATGTATTTCTATCACTGGTATATAGGTTGAAAGAATTCATTTCCATTCTACTATTGAAAATCATTCATTATTCATTGTTGGTAGTATATTTCCTTGGTATAGGATGACATAAATTGGTGACATTAGTTTCATTTGGAGTAAAACTGACAATAGAGAAATTTGAAGGATTATTTTCCTGTAAGTAGCACCTAGTAAGAAAAAATTAACACCTTTTCCCTTTGTAAAATATAGTCCTAGAAAACCTTGGTCCCACATTTAAAACTGTGGGGCTCTGTTCTTATCCCCTTCCTACACACTCCCTACCCCAATTCACACCTCCTTAATTAGCTGATTTATCTCAAATTATTCATCATAAAGGACCAGATTTTCCTTTCAGTCCCTGTGGACCAATACTTTTGTAAAATGCAATAAGAATGGCCCAGAAATGTAAAATTTCTCCGAAATTAAATATTTGTTCTCGCTTTTGTACTCACCTTGTTGCAGACCAGTCTATGGGCTACACTTGAACAGTAGTGATTTTGCTGGTTTTTCAACCATATTATAAAAAATGTGTGTGGGTGGGGATTGCCAGCTTTCTTTTTAAAAATAAAAAATAATTTTTTAGCCGGGGTCTTGCTATTTTTCCTAGGCTGGTCTTAAGCTTGTAGGCTCAAGCAATCCCCCCATCTTAGCCTCCTTAGTAACTAGGCCTGACAACTTTCACTTTTTAAAAAAAATTTGGTGCATTGTAATTTTACATCATATTGGGGTACAGAGTTTCAGAAAAATACATGCAAGCAACTCTTGGTGCCCTCCCCAACAGGTTCCCCACCCTTCCTCACCCTCACCCTGCAAATCTTTGAGATTGGAATTGGCAATTTTGTATACATTCATAGCATTATTTCTATTATTGCATTCTTTAGATGTCTCCCCTGATCCCCCTCAGTCATTCCCCTGGAGTCTCTGCTCATCTCTCTGGTGTTGCCCTTATTTCTGAATATCTCTTTAGCTTCCACATAGAAGAGAGAACATACATCTACTCATACTTTGGGACTGGGTGTACTCAGTATAACATTCTTGAGTTCCATTCATTTTTCTGCAAATGGTGTGATTTTGTTCTTCTTTATGGCTGAGTAAAAAGCTTAACACTAAAAAACAAATAACCCACTCAAAAAATGGGCAACTGAACTGAATAGATTCTTTTCAAAAGAAGAAATACAAATGGCCATCAAATATATGTAAAAATGTTCATCATCTTGAGCAATCAGGAAATGCAAATTAAAACTACACTGAGAGTCCATCTCCAGTTAGGATGGCAATCATCAAGAACACAATAATAAATTTTGGCGAGGATGTGGGGAAATAGGAACCCTTTTACACTGTTGGTGGGACTGCAAATTAGTACAGCCCATTTAGAAATCACTGTGGAGGTTTCTCAGAAGATTGGAAACAGAACTACCATATGACCCAGCTTTAGCACTCCTGGGCATCTTCCCAAAGGAAATGAAATAAAAATATTATAATGATACTTGCATATCCATTTTCATAGCAGTACAATTTACAATAGACAAATTATGGAACCAACCTAGGTGTCCATCAATGGATGAATGTATCACAAAACTTTGGTATATACACACAATGGAATTTTACTCAACTTCCACTTTTTGTGTGTGTCTGGTACTGAAGATTGAACCCGGGGCATTCTACCTCTGAGCTATACCCCTGGCCCTATTTTATTTTATTTTTATTTTGAAACAGGGTCTCGCTAGGTTGATGAATCTCACTACTTGCTGACACTGTCCTCGAACATGCGATCCTCCTGTTTCAGCTTCCCAAATACTGGGATTACAGGTGTGCACCACCATGCCTGGCCCCAACTTTCACTTTTAAAGGAAGAAAAATATAAAATTATCTTGCCCTCCTTTTGAATTGGGCCCAGAAAATAATTCTACCTCCATGAGTAAATAAAAATGATCCTTTACCAGCACTGCAAAGACATCATGCCATCTCCCAGTCACTATTTATATACTTCTTTAAAAATAACCACTGCCTCTCTCTCACCAGTTAAAAAAATAAACTCAAACTAGCTTAAAGACTTCATTATAAAATCTGAAACTATGAAAGTACTAGAAGAAGACAAAGGGGAATGCTTCAGGATATGGGAAGGGCAAGGATATTTTTGGACACAACTCCAAAGGCAGACATAAAAAAAATGGAATTATTTCAAACAAAAAAAATTTTCCCCAGTAAAGGTAACAGTCAACAGAATGAAGAGACAGCCTACAAAATGGAGAAAATATTTGTAAACTATCCATCTGAGAAGAGATTAATATATGGGATATATAAGGAACCTGAAAACTGAACAGCAATAAGTAAATAAATAAATAAAGAGGCAATAGGCTTAAATAGACATTTCTTAAAAGAAGATACATAGCTGGGCGTGGTGGCACACGCTTGTAATCCCAGTACTTGGGAGGCTGAGACAGGAGGATCACAGGTTCGAAGCCAGCCTTGGCAACTTAGGCCCTCTGCAACTTAGACCATGTTTCCAAATAAAAAATAAAATAGGTCTGGAGATATAGCCTGGAGGTAAAAGGCCCCTGAGTTCCATCCCCAGTACCACACACACACAAAAAAAATTTTTTTTAAGAAAATTGGGGTGTAGTGCAGAGGTAGAATGCCCCTAGGTTGGTACTGGTTCAATCCCCAGTACCAAAAATAATTTTAAAAAAAGAAGATACACAAATTGCCAACATGTATATGGAAAAAATATTCAACATCACTAATCATTGGGGAAATGCAAATCAAAACCACAGTGAGATATCTCCTTTTTTTTTTTTTTTTTTTTTTGCGGTACCGGGGATTGAACCCAGGGGCGTTTTACCTCCAAGCTACACCCCTGGTTCTATTTTTTATCCTTTATTTTGAAACCAGGTCTCACGAAGTTGCGGAGGGCCTCACTAAGTAGCTGAGGCTGGCCACGAACCTGGATCCTCCGGTCTCAGCCTCCCAAGTACTGGGATTACAAGCGTGTGCCACCACGCCCGGCTATCTCGCTCCTTTAAAAATAGCTACTATTGCCAGGCGTGGTGGTGCACCCTTGTAATCCCAGTACTTGGGAGGCTGAGACCAGAGGATAGCAGACTCACGGCCAGCCTCAGCTACTTAGTGGGGCCCTCCGCAACTTAGACCCTGTTTCAAAATAAAGAATAAAAAATAGGGCTGGGGGTATAGCTTGGAGTTAAAATGTCCCTGGGTTCAATCCCTGGTACCGCCCCCCCCCAAATGGCTAGTATCAAAAAGACAAAAGATCACAAGTGGAAGATGTAGAAAAATGGAACTCTTGTACACTATTGGTGGGAATATAAATACAGCCTTTGTGGAGGACAATATAGAGGTTCCTCAAAAATTTTAAAATAGAACTACCATATTATCCAGCAATCCCACTACTGGGTCTATATCCACAGGAAGTGAAATCAGCATGTAAAAGAGACAGTTGCACTCATTTGTTTATTGTATCAAAATATTACAGTACAGAAAGGTGGCGTGGTGGCGCATGCTTGTAATCCTAGTACTCGGGAGGCTGAGACAGGAGGATTGCAGGTTCGCGACCAGCTTCAGCTACTTAGTGAGACCCTCTGCAATTTAGATCCTGTTTTAAAATAAAGAATAAAAAAATAGGGCTGGGGGTGTAGATCCAAGTTAGAATGCCCCTGGGTTCAATCCCCAATGCCACAAAAAAAATCACATACAGTAACCCATAAATATGTACAATTTTTATATTTCAGAATATATTTAATTTAGCTGGGTGTGGTGGCGCATGCTTGTAATCCCAGTTGGGAGACTGAGACAGGAGGATCGCAGGTTTGCAGCCAGCCTCAGCTACTTAGTGAGGCCCTCCGCAACTTAGTGAGACCATGTTTCAAAATAAAGAATAAAAAATACAGCTGGGGGTGCAGCTCAGAGGTAGAATGTCCCTGGGTTCAATCCCTAGTACCACAAAACAAAAAACGGGGGCTGGGGGAAGTGGGGTGGCATCCAGAGAGAAACACGCCTGGTGCTGTGTGCATGTATATTTGTATCACTTTGAACCTCACTAGGATGCATAATTACAGTATACCAATAAAAGTGTATTTAAAAACAACCCACAATACTCTGATGGTTTGTTGGGAGAGTTCAGCTATATATTTAAAGATCATATAGTCCTAATGTTTTTAATACTGTTTCAGAGCAAGAATAAAGGAGCTCATCCATATTCTTTTTGGAAGCAAATTTTCAGTTTTTTATAGACTCTAGAACTGCTTCATGAATATTGAGGCAAAATCTTAAGTAAAAGGATACCATATAGAATGTAACTATACATTAAAATTACATATCATAAGCAAATGGGGTTTTTTAATTGTGTCGTTGCCACTGTGTTATTGAGTATTAATAAAGTTTAACGTGAACAAAAGATATGATCATCTCTTCACATGCTAAAACGCCTTTGGTGGCGCAGATTTGTAATCAGAACTTGGGAGGTGGAGACAGGAGGATCACAGGTTCAAGGCCACCCTCAGCAACTTAGTGAGACTCTCAGCAACACTCTGTTTCAAAACAAAAACTAAAAAGAGCTAGGGGTATAGTTTGGAGGTAGAATGCCACTGGGTTCAATCCGCAGTCCCAACAACAACAACAACAAAGAATTGATGGATACTTCTTTAATGTGATAAATTAGTTGAAAAACCAGCATCTTAATTGGGAAACATTAGTAGTTTACTCTTTAACCAGAATAAGTCAAAAACAAGAAAACAAGCCATGCATGTAATCCCAGTACTTGGGAGTCTGAGACAGGAGGATCACACATCCGGGCTAGTCTCAGCAATTTAGCAAGACTCTGTTTCAAATTAAAAATTAAAAAGGGCTGAGGGTAGCCGGGCATGGTGGCACATGCCTTGTAATCCCAGGACTTGGGAGACTGAGACAGGAGGATTGTAGGTTCGAGGCTAGCCTCAGCAACTGATAGCATGGCCCTCCACAACTTAGACCCTGTTTCAAAATAAAAATAAAATAGGGCTGAGGGTGTAGTTCAGATGTAGAATGCCCCTGGGTTCAGTCCCCACATTAAAAAAAAAAAAAAGAAGAATGGGAACAAGGGAATACATTCCATCTCCATTCTTATTTAACATTATGTTAGAGATATTTGTCTTAATACAGTTAAACAAGAGAAAGCAGGTGGAGTATTATGCACCAAGCTTCAGAAAGGAAAAGGTAAAAACTACCTTTGTTTTCATATGATAATGATTTTGTATCTGACAAACACAACAGAATCAGTGGAGACCAATAAAGAAGAGAATTTAAGTAGCAGGATATAAATAATAATAAAAAGAACATATTTGCAAAAACAACAGTAGCCAAAAAGAAAAAGATCTGTTAACCTTTGTAAAATATGTACAAAGGTATTGAAGCAACTGAATAGCCAAAAAGATCAAAGTGGCTTCGTTTTTCACACCATATTTCAGCATAAATTTCAAACAAATACATATATAATAAATGTAAAATATCAGCCAGGCTCAGTGCCTCATGCCTGTAATCCCAACTACTAGGAGGCTGAAGCAGGAGGAAGGCAAATTTGAGGTCAACTTGGGCAACTTATCAACATCCAATCTCGAGATAAGGACTGGGATTGTAGTTCAATGGGAGAGTACCCCTGGGTTCAATCCCAGTTACCACCAAAAGAAAAATAAATAAAACTTGAAACCAAGCACTAAAAGAAAACATGGATGAATTTCTTTTAAAACTGATAATAATGAAACATTTTTCACTATTGCTTTTGGAAGCATATGTGTTTATCTTTTTTTGGTCTAGCAAACCCACTTCTAAAAATCAATCTCAAAGATAGTGTCAAAAGTACAAAATGGCAAAGGTTAAGACCAGTGCTTCTCAAACGAGCATACATCACCTGGAGAACTGTGATGCAGATTCCTAGGACCCTCTTTCAGAGTTTCTGATGCAATAGATCTGAGTTTTGACCCAGGAACTTGTATTTATTAGATTTTTGGTTTGCGATGGTAATGTTCTAGTTACCACAGTTTATGGACTGCTGGTTAAGACCTTGCAGTAATAAGAGCCAGAAGATCAGAAAGAACCCAAATACCCACAGCAAAGTCTGGTAGAAGAAATATATCTACACAATGGAATTCTCTATTGCTATTAAAAAGAATATGGTAGATCCTGAATTCCATTCTAGAATATCTCTAGGATAGTGAAAAAAAAATTTAATGCTGGATAATTGATTGTTTTTGAAAAGTGTTCTTTATAACATTGTTTATAACAGCCAAAAGGTAGAGACAACCTAAGTATTCATCAGCTAATGGATAAACAAGATATGGCTGCATTCAATGGACTATTATTCAACAATAAATGACACATTCATACATGCCATAACATAGATGAGCCTTCAAAACATTATGTTTTGCCAGGTGCTGTGGCACACACTTGTAATACCAGTACTTGGAAGGCTGGGACAGGATCACAGGTTTGAGACCACCCTCGCCAACTTAGACCCTGTTTTATTTATTTTATTTTATTTTTCTGATGGTACCTGGAATTGAACCCAGGGGCATTCTACCTCTAAGCTATACCCCCAGCCCTATCTTTTATTCTTTATTTTGAAACAGGGTCTCACTAAGTTGTGGAGGTCCTCACTAAGTAGCTGAGGCTGGCCGCGAACCTGCGATTTCTCCTGTCTCAGCCTCCCAAGTACTGGGATTACAAGTGTGCGCCACCACGCCTGGGCTTTAGACCCTGTTTTAAAATAAAAAGGGCTGAGGTGTAGTTCGGAAGTACAGTGTCCCTGGGTTTAATCCCCAGTACCTCCCCTCTTCCCCCAAAAAAATTATGCTGAGTGAAAAATCCAGTCTCAAAAGAGCACATACTGTATGATTCCACTTTGTGTAATTTCCAAAATAGGTAAGTTCATAGAGACAGAAAGTAGATAAATCATTTTGTAAGACTGGGGCACAGGGAAAGAAGAGTGACAGCTTGCAGTGATGCCATTTTTTGGGTGGGGAGATGAAAATTGATGGTGGTGATGGTTGTACAACTTTGCAAATATACTAAATATAGTCATTGAATTTTACACTTTAAACAGGTAAATTGTATGAGGTATATATCAATAAAGCTGTTATTTTAAAAAAAAGTGGTCAGCATCAGAGTACACTAATGATATGATTTCTTTTTGCTGCTCAACCATCTCTAGAATTATCCAACTCCATTTTGTATTCTATATTACAGTGAACAACTTTTTTTTCATAAATGTTGGGATACAGAACTAATGCTAAGTTGTCTTAATATAGTCTACTGATATAAGTGTTTCTGTTGTGTATTTCTTAGGACATCTAAGTAAATTGAAATGCTGTATTCTAAAACTTGTGTATTCTAATGAACTGTGCCTCTCCCTTTTCATGTCAGGTAGCTAGCTACCTATTAGTACATATTTTATGTGATACTTTAAAGCTTATGGGCCTTTCCATGGGATGCTATTTTGCTACCAGTGCCTTTTAAGAACAACTATTGTGAAAGGAAGAAAACATTAGTAAACACGCACTCCTAGGAGTCATCACTAAACAACAGTTATGATTTCTCTTTTTCACCGGGCATAGTGGCACACGCCTGTACTCCCAGCACTCAGGAGGCTGGGACAGGAGGATTGCGGGTTTGAGGCAAGCCTCAGCAACTTAGCGAGACCTGCTTTGTTTTGTTGTGTTTTGTTGTGTTTTGTTCTAATGTGGTACTGGGGATCAAACCCAGGGGCATTCTACCTCTGAGGTACATCCCCAGCCCTATTTTTTAATTTTAAACAGGATCTTGTTAAGTTGCTGAGAGCCTTACAAAGTTGCTGAGGCTGGCCACAAATCCGCGATACTCCTGTCTCAGCCTCCCAAGTACAGGGATTACAAGTGTATGCCACCATGCTCGGCGCAAGACCCTGTTTCTAAAATAAAAAATAAAATAGGGCTATGGGTATAGAGACGTAGCTCAGAGGTAAAATGCCCCTGGGTTCAATCCCTAGTATCACACACACAAAATCATCTCTTTTCTCATTCCCTTTTTTCCTTCTTTCTAATTTTAGTAAGGAATCTGAATGAGCATTATCTGTGTTCTTTCTTAATATAAACAGTACTCATATCTTGTCCAGCTTTGTAGAACAGAAAGATCTACTTGTTATTTGTGATAAGAGATAAAGACTTTTGAAGGAAGATCCCTTATTCACATATGACTCTTGTTTGGCCAAACCTCATTAGGCTACTGTAGAACAGCTAATGATGAAGTAGAAAGTGGTTATATCCTGTGCATGTTCCCATTAGAGAAATCTTCAAATGCTATCTCACACTGATAAGCCTAAAACTGTTGATTTAAGAGATGAAGGAATGTAAGGATTAAAACTGTGGTAGTTTTAGAGGTAGAATGGCCTTATTGCCTTCATTCTAAACTGCCAGCCCAAGGCTTTCCAGTGTATCATGTTGTCATGATTCACCTCAGGCTTGCCTTAGGAAAACAGATTCTATTCAGAGTCTTAGAATCTTTTCTAACTTCTATCTAATTTGGTGGCTCATAATTTATACTCTACTTCCTATTTCTTCAATGAGTTCTATTGAAAATTTAAAGAATGAAAATTGCCAGGTGTGGTGATTCTCACCTGTAATCCCAGTACTTGGGAGGTTGAGACAGGAGGATCACAGGTTTGAGGCCAGCCCCAGCAACTTAGTGAGACCCTGTTTCAAAACAAAAAATAAAATAGGACTGGAAGTGTAGCTCAGTGTGTGGTACTGGGTTCAATCTCCAGTACCACACACACACAAAAAAAGAATGTAAAGTAATGCATACTAATACCCATCCCTTCCCCATCCTATCCTTCACTAGAACTTTCTGAGGAAATAAACTGAAAAGGGAGGCAGTTTGCAGTAGAACTCCAAAAGAAGATCCTTCCCAAAAATGTTTGGTCACAGTTCTTAACACAGGTAGCAGCATATGATCTGGGGAAGGAATGGTGCTTGATATCAACTCTGATAATGAAATTTTTCGTTGTCTTTTTTTCACCCAGTGTCATCTAGACTGTCACAGCCATCCTCCCCCCATTCTGGCTGTCCATCACCTACCATTCCAGCGGGTAAAGTCATTTCTCCATCACAGAAGCACAGCAAGAAGGCACTAAAGCAGGTAAGCATTGCTATTCTATGTTTACCAGAAGGATAATTTTCCACAACAAAAGTGCATGACCCTGGCAGTCACTGAAAATTTATTGAAAGCTTTTACATTAGGTTCTATTAAGGGAACATTTTTATGTAATATCCCAACTATATGTTAGTAGTTTATGCATTTCCTTGTATAATATTCATTGTAGGTTTTTGGTAGTATCTCTTTTTATCACTTTTTTTTTTTGCCACTGGGGATTGAACGCAAGGGCATTCTACCTCTGAGCTACACCTTCAGTCCTTTTTATTTTTTATTTTGAAGCAGGGTCTCACTAAGTTGCAGAGGGCCTCACTAAGTTGCTGAGGCTGCCTGAGAACTTGGGATCCTCCTGTCTCAGCCTCCCAAGTACTGGGATTACAAGCGTGTGCCACCACGCACGGCTTTTTTATCACATTTTTAAAGTTCCTAATTTGTTTCCTAGTTTGCTAATAAATTTCTTTTGTTTGTGTGGGGTTTTTTTAATCATGAATAGAAACTGAATTTTTCAGGTTTGTTTTCTTTGGATTTTGAGATTTTCAGGTAGATTTTCCTCTTTTAATCTAACACACACAATTAGAGCTAGATTTTCTTTTTTTTTTTGGCAGTACTGGGGATTAAACCCAGGGGCATTCTACCTCAGGGCTACACTTCCACCCCTATTTTTTATTCTTTATTTTGAAACACGGTCTCACTAAGTTGCGGAGGGCCTCACTAAGTAGCTGAGGCTGGCCGCGAACCCAGATCCTTCGGTCTCAGCCTTAGAGCTAGATTTTCTACTGTTATGGCATATTTAACTCTCTGAAATAAACACTACATGTTCATTACATCATTTTTTAATATGTTACCGAATTTTTCTTGTTCAGATTTTGCAGTGTTGTAGTATTCTGGCGCACGTGTGTGTGTGTGTGTGTGTGTGTGTGTGTGTCACCCCCAGCTTTTGTGTGTGTGTGTGTGTGTGTGTGTGTGTGTGTATGTGTGTGTGTGTGTCACCCCCAGCCTGTTTTATATTGAAATAGGGTCTCACTAAGTTGCTGCAGCTGACCTCATAGCTGGGAACCTCCTATCTCAGACGTGTGCCACCATGCCCAGTCCTAGTGCACTTTTGAAATTAAGATTATTTTAACATCATAAAATAAGTTGTATAGCTCTCTTTGTTTTTCTAAATTTTAGAATAAAATTGTAGAAATTATCTTTTCCTAAGTTCATTAAATAATAGCTTTTGAAATCATTTTCCTAGTATTATAGTGTTATCTGTTATTATTAGTCTCTTGGCTTTCTGCTTTTTTGAGCCAATTTTGGAAACTTATTTTTCTTAGAAATGATCCATTTCACCTGATTTTTTCAAATATTGATATAAAATCATACAGTGTTCTTTCATGGCACCTTTTTGTTCCTCAGTGGTGTTCATTCATAATGTATCTTTTTTTTTCCCAGTACTGTTTGCCAGTGGCTTGTCTTATTGAGCTATTCAAAGAACTAGCTTTGGATTTTTTTTAAATGCAAATGATCAATAAATATAAACTCACTAGTAATTTAGAGAAACATTAAAATGACAGATTACCTATATCCTCATATTTTCATATAAATTAAGGAACTTAATTATATCAAGTGTTGGCAAGAGTGCAGGAACATGGTCACATATTTGCTGGTGGAACATGTCACCCTTGCTACTTTGAAGAGGAATTTTGCTGTATTTATTAAATTTTAAATGCTCATACCCTACAGTTAAGCAGTTGGACATTTTAGAGCTTGTGTTAGAAAAATACATACACAAGCACACAGAAAAATATTTGCATGTAAGTTCGGAATGGCAAGAACTTGCAAATACCTGCCTAATGTATCTCAATTAAGGAATTCCTTAATAAACAATCGTATGTCCATAAAGTGGAGAATTACACAAGATTAGAAGGTTATTTTGCAATGAGATTGTGCTGCATAGTTTAAATATGGAGAATTCGCCAAGAAGATATAATGCCGAACCATTAAAATTTTTACTAATATACATAGGGCATGGTAACATTTATAAAACATCCACACAAACTGAGCATGGTGTGGTGCACGCCTGTAATCCCAGTACTTGGGAGGCTGAGACAGGAGGATCGCAGGTTTGAAGCCAGGCTCTCAGCAACTTAGCGAGTCCCTATTTCCAAATAAAAAATAAAATAGGACTGGGGTGTAGCTCAGAGGTAGAATGCTCCTGGGTTTAATCCCCAGCACCACAAAAAAATATATATATAGCCACAAAAAACACTGTTATATTTTTAGTAGAAATATGAATATATGTGTGCATATATATGTGAAAAAAAGTTTAGTAAGAAAAATAAATTGATAACTGTGGTTACTTTGAGAATTGTGCACCAAGACTGAAGAGTGCTGGTCAAAAATAATTTAGCTTTGAGTTTGAATTAAATGTTAAAAATGTATTTGTGTATTATATGTATAATTAAAATTAATAAAAATTATGTAGGTTATGTAGATTTTAAAGTGTTTAAACCAAATTATTTTTATTGAAAGCTATCCATAAATTTGATAAAATTGATTACTGCCTACCTGGGTATCCTGTAGCACTTGTAGTTTTATAAATTCTTTGGAAGATTTTAATAAGTATAAAATACTTCTTTTCCACGGGGAAAAGGCAAGTATTTTCTTAAACACTGTACACTAGTTCATTATATATATACTACTGTGGTATATTCTTGCAATCTTAAGAATCAAATGTATTTTTTTGGTGAATATCAGTATGACATGTAAACTTAAGTCTTTGTCTTCAGTGTATTAGATAATACTTTCATAGTATTTGGTAAGAAAAATTACTTCACTGTTATTTATCCTTAACCACAAATGAGGAGGTTGTTGTTTGTTTCGTGTGTGTGTGTGTGTGTGTGTGTGTGTGTGTGTGTATGTGTGTTACTGGGAATTGAACCCAGGGGCATTCTACCTCTGAGCTACACCCCCATTCCTATTTTATTTTATTTATTCTTTTTTTGGCAGTATTGGGGATTCAACCCAGGGGCATTCTACCTCTGAGCTACACCCCCAGCCCTAATTTTTATTCTTTATTTTGAAACAGGGTTTCATGAAGTTGCGGAGGGCCTCACTAAGAAGCTGAGGCTGGCCTTGAACCTGCGATCCTCCTGTCTCAGCCTCCCAAGTACTGGGATTACAGGCGTGCACCACCATGCCCGGCTTATTTATTCTTTTTTGAAACAGGGTCTCACCAGGTTGATGAAAGTCTCACTACTTACTGAGGCTGTCCTTGAACCTGTGATCCTCCTGTCTCAGCCTCCCAAGTACTAGGATTACAGGAGTGTGCCACCCACCACGCCCGGCTGTTTCTTTGTTTTAAAATAGAATTAGGAACAGGGTTGGTAAACCACTAAGGGGAGAAGAACTGTGTACAGTTCTTAACTAAAAAGGTATAAATTATTCTGCTTCCAGCATGTGTCTAAATTTACATGATCACAGCAGAAAGAGATGGTTTGAGTGGTTTTATTAAGTTGTGTATAAACTTGGAATGACAGCAGGTACTATGAGTAGCAAGAGATGAATACTGGTGGCTCACCACTTGAGAAGCCTGTTGACATCTTCTGATCTGGTTGCAAACAATGAGAGAATAAGCCAGGTGTGGTAGCGCTCGCTTGTAATTCCAGTACTTGGGAGACTGAGACAGGAGGATCGCAGGTTCGCGGCCAGCCTCAGCTACTTAGTGAGGCCGTCTGCAACTTAGTGAAACCCTGTTTCAAAAACAAAGAATGAAAAATAGGACTGGGGGTGTAGCTCAGAGGTAGAATGCCCCTGGGTTCAATCCCCAGTACCAAAAAGAAAAAAAAGAATGAGAGAATAAACCATAATTAGTGGTCTTTTTTTTTTATACGTTGTGCCTCTACCTCACTTATTATAAATTTTAAAAAAGTTTTTTAATTGTTTGCAGTGCTGGGGATTGAGCTCAGGGGCGCTGAGCTACATCTCAGGCCTTTATTTTTTATTTGGGGACAGGATATTGCAAAGTTGCCCAGTCTGGCCTTGAACTTGCAATTCTCCTGTCTCAACCTACTGAGCTGCTGTAATTACAGTGTGCACCATCATGCCCGGATCACCTATTATAAATGTTTTAGGTGAATCTAAGCCTGACACCCAACTCTCAGTTTTTCTCCATCACCACAGTGTTTATAGTATACTGAAAAGTTGCAGTCATTCTGCACTTTTCTGAATGATATTCCTGAAAGTTAAAGCTTAAAACAAGCAACTCAGCAAAATCATAAATTTCCAGTTTTTTCTGGAAATTATTCTTATGTGTATATTCTCTCTCTGAACCTTGAGTAAGAAAAATTTCTTCATGTATTTTTATGATTAAAGTTTGGGAATTTCTTGGTTTTTCTGTATATTCTAAATAACATTGCCAAGTATATTCTATAAATTAAAAACCTCATAGAAATAAAAACAATCTCAAGTAGCCAGAAGAAGCCACACTTCTTAAAACCAGTATTGTCTAGTCTTCCTTCCCCTCTGTTTACTGCATTGCTATAAATTGTTGAGGCTTGGTAATTGGGACCAGTCTCTTTGCTCTTACCCAAAATAACTCAAGTGGTTATTTACAACCTTTTGTTGAAATGTAGTACCTCTGAAGCATAAGTAAGCTAAATATTTGCATTTGTATGTAGTGTTGATGCAAATTGGGCTTTTGTTGGTATAGGGCTTAGAATTCTTCCAGAATTGATTAAAAATATCCAATTCTCCGATTACAAGATTCCTAAGCCCTTGGTCCTTGACTTACTGTAGGCTTTTAAGTTCTAACAAATGTTAAAATCTGGTCCTCACATTTATATAAAGGGCTAACACTGGCAGAAAATATCCAAACTCTAGGGATCATTTAGGCCTTGTGTTTAGTTGGTTTAATTTAGGTTCTTGTTTGCTTGATAGATTTCAAAGAAATTGAATTAGCAGCAGCATGGTTCTCACCACTTAAAGGCATTTATTTTTTATTATTACTTAAAGCTGATTGATTTCTTATAGTCAGTCTTCTCTTTATAGGCTTTAAAGCAGCAACAGCAGAAGAAGCAACAGCAGCAGCAGCAGCAATGCAGGCCAAGCATGTCCCTCTCCTCCAACCAGCACCTCTCTCTCAAGACTGTCAAAGCAGCCAGTGACTCTGTACCTGCCAAATCTGGTAAGCAGTGTGCCCATTTTTTTTTTCCAATGGAAGTTTTTTCCCCCAGTAATTCTGTGTTGGTTTTATGAATTTATATACTGCACTATTTATTTTTAAGTTGCTATATTTATTTCTGCAATCCTACAAATCATCAAAATAAACCCATTTAGGATAAACACAAAAGGTTTTATGTAAAATATCATGCAGGTATTTATTTATTTATTTATTTTTTTTTTTTTTGCGGTACCGGGGATTGAACCCAGGGGCATTCTACCTCCGAGCTACACCCCTGGCTCTATTTTTTATACTTTATTTTGAAACTGGGTCACACGAAGTTGCAGAGGGCCTCACTAAGTAGCTGAGGCTAGCCGTGAACCCGGATCCTCCGGTCTCCACCTCCCAAGTACTGGGATTACAAGCGTGCGCCACCACGCCCAGCCTCATGCAGGTATTTAAAAGTGCATCAGTGGGATTAGTATGTAAGAAGGAAATCAATGACTAACTTCCAATATGTCTAACCTAATAATATTGGAAGCTTCTAATCAGTAACTATAAATCTGTTGTTAGTCCGGTATGGTGGTGTGTGCCTGTAATCTCAGTGCTTGGAAGGCTGAGACAGGAGAATCATAGGTTCGCAGCCAGCCTCAGCCACCTCGTGAGGCCCTCTGCAACTTAGTGAGACCCTGTTTCAAAATAAAACATAAAATCGGGCTTGGGGGTGTAGTTCAGAGGTAGAATGCCTCTGGGTTCAATCCCTAGTACTACACACACACAAAAAAAATCTATTTTTTCCAAGAGATCAATTCAGAGTGAACTCTTTACCAATTCTCTCCTTTAAAAATAAGAGGTTTTTCTAAGAGTACATATGACCTTTCAGTTTTTATTGGACATGTCTACAAAACCTTTGGATTTTATTGTTTTTGTGTTTGCTTGTTTTCTATTAGTTTTTCATCGAAACTGGCCTAAAGACTTTATATTACATAATTCAGTTTGATGCTATACGCTCATTCTGTGGACTTGCCATGGAATCAAATTCTGAGTCTTGTAGAACTTTGCATTTTTGTTATAAAAGAGATAAAAAGTATGCTTGGAGGAAGGGAGGGATTTTATTTTACTTCAATTCTCAAACTCAAAACACATTAGCCAGGGCTATATTTCCTCATACATCTCTCCCTTTAGTTAACATGGAATGTTTGGTTGGTTGATTAACTGATTTCTGTCTGTAACCTCAGTGCCACCAGTCTTTATGTATTTTTTCCCCTAGCAATATGGGAAGGAAAGCAATCTGATGGACAGTCAAGCAGCCCCCAGAACTCAAACTCCAGCTTTTCTTCCTCAGTTAAAGTGGAAAGTCCTTTGCTAGGCTTGGGGAAGAAGTCTTTCCAGAGGTCTGACAGACTCCACACAAGTAAGTTAGTTTACAAAGACTTTGGTTTTCATTGGCATGATTTTTCAGTTATAGGTTTGAAATTCATCAGCTATTTGGCTTAGTTTAATGCCATGATTTGAGTTTTATTTTATTTTATTTTCGGTACTGGGTATTGAATCCAGGGGCAGTCTACCTCTGAGCTATACCCCCCAGCCCTATTTTTTATTCTTTATTTTGAAACAGGGTCTCACTAAGTTGCAGAGGGCCTCACTAAGTAGCTGAGGCTGTCCTTGAACCTGTGATCCTCCTGTATCAACCTCCCAAGTACTGGGATTACAAGCGTGCGCTGCCACACCCGGCTTATGATTTGAGTTTTATGGCAAAGAATAGCCATAATGTATTTCTTTTGTTGTTCACTTAATTACTTTTTTGTTGTATTTGTTTGTTGTGGTCCTAGGGATTGAACCCAAGGCCTTGTGCATGCTAGGCAAGTGCTCTGCCACTGAGCTGCATCCCCACCTGGCATAATTATTTTTAAGAAATGCAAAGAAACATGGGCAGAATTGATCTAGTCTGTCTTTTTCCTATATTTTTTAACCCTGTTCACTTTTGAGCTGTATTTTCATGTTCTTCCTGTCCTTCCCTTATCAAACTTTTCTTCAGAGAAAGATCTGTTATCAGTCATTTTGTGGTTATTTCTCTTTCTACAACTAGATTGCTTTGTCCTGTATTATTTACATGTTTTGTGTGTAGACAAAAGATAGAAGGTTTATAATTAAATATGGCAAGATGAATCTTTTTTTCCTGCTTCCTCGGTAATTCCACCAAAATAAGAATATGGAAATACAAAAGAGTCAATCCATCCAGGTGAAGAAAATAAGGAGATAACCAAATGGGCAGGTGTCAACAAATATTGAAAGATGGCAGCTGGGTGGAGTGAAAAGCACTTGTCAGTAATGAGCAAGCCAGGATGACTCAGAACACCAGGAAGCCTCGAGACCTGGAGAGAGGAGGTACTACGGCAGAGAAAGAAGGGCAAGGGGTTTCAGAGGAGGAGCAGTTGATGCTTCCCCTAGCAGAAGACAGGAGGTTTAATGTGAGGTGAAACTGAATGAAAAGAATTCCATTTAGGGACACCACACATAGCTGAGGACAGATGATAAGGTACTGTTCTAAAATCTGGGAAATCAAGTAAAATACAAATATTGGAAAGTGATTCTCCTGCTTGGCATCTGAATGTTTAGTAGTGAGGCATGTTACTACCTACCACCGCTATTTCTTTCCTACTCCCACAAGGCTCCAGCAGGAGATTGGTGTAGTGGTTCCTAAAGAAATTGGAGCCAGCCGGGCGTGGTGGCTCACACTTGTAATCCCAGTACTTGGGAGGTGGAGACTGGAGGATCCAGGTTCGCGGCCAGCCTCAGCTTCTTAGTAAGGCCCTCCGCAACTTCGTGAGACCCGGTTTCAAAATAAAGAATAAAAAATAGGGCCGGGGGTGTAGCTCAGAGGTAAAACGCCCCTGGGTTCGATCCCCGGTACTGAAAAAAAAAAAAAAGAAAGAAATTGGAGCCAAGCATGTTCCAAAACGAAAAATTTTAAAATAGGGCATTCTACTTCCAAGATACACCTCCAGCCCTATTTTATTCTTTGTTTTGAAACAGGGTCTCACTAAGTTGTGGAGGGCCTCACTGAATTGTTGAGGTTGCCTGCGAACCTGCGACCCTCCCAAGCACAGGGGTTACAAGCGTGCGCCACCACTCCCGGCTCCTAGTCACTTTTTATACTTGTCCAATTATGTAGTAAATACATGTTTACAGAGTTGTTAAGTTTATAAATTCAGCTAATTTCCATTGTTGCACTTTTATAGTTTTAGTATCACTTTCGTATAAAAATCAAAGAATTTGCTAAAAATAACCAAACTAGTTAAACGAATAATTGCTTTTAAATTTATTACCATACACACACATACACAGAAGAAGGAAGTTGAGAAGAGAATGGTAGTTACTAGAGGATAGGGAAAATGGATGTGGGAAAGATAGGAAAAGAAAGCCACAGTTCAGTAAGAGAAATAAGATCTGATGTCCTATTAGATAGAGTAATTAATAAACATAATATGCTATATACTTAAAAAAGTAGAAGAAAGGATATCAAATGTTTTCACTGTAGAAAAATGGTAAACATTTGAGGAGATATACTTATCCTGATTTGAATATTACAGTGTATACATGCACTGAAACATTATACAGTGCCTCAGAAATAGGTATAATTTTTAATGTGTCAATTTAAAGATTTTTATACTATATAACCTGTCGTGGAAAGGTATGCATAATATCATTAAACAAGTAGTTGGGCATGGTGGCGCATGCCTGTAATTGCAGTACTTGGAAGGCTGAGACAGGAGGATCACAGGTTTGAAGCCAGCAATTTAGCAAGGCCCTTAGCAACTTAGTGAGACCTGGTTTCAAAGTAAAAAATAAAATAGAGGTGGGGGTGTAACTTCGAAGTAGAATGCCCCTGGGTTCAATCTCCAGTACCACCAAAATAAAAGTCACAAGTTACAGGAGAGAAAAAAAAAGAATTGGAGCTGCAGACATTTCAGTAGCTATCTGGTAGATAGAAGAGACTATAGCAGGGCATGGAGTGGTTGTTTAGGGGTGGTATGCATGCTTAAGAGGCCCTGGGTTCACTCCCAGCACCAAAAAATAAAAAATAAAAAGATAGTGAAGCAATGCTGACAAATCCTGAGGAAAATTCTTTCTGTGTTTATTTATACATTCCAGACTCATTCAAACTATTAAATGTGAAAATAGAATATTTACAAGCTGGATACGGGGTGTACACCTGTAATCCCAGGACTTGGGAAGATGAGTCAGAAAGATTGTAGGTTCAAGGCCAGCCTCAGCAATTCAGTGAGACCCTGTTTCTTTTTCTTTTTTTGGTACTGGGGGTTGAACCCAGGGGCATTCAACCTCTGAGCTATACTCCCCCAGCCCTATTTTTTTATTCTCTTTTTTTTTTTTTTTTTTGCGGTACCGGGGATTGAACGCAGGG
>PVJS01018215.1:0-35150 GCA_004027185.1 Glis glis | reverse complement strand
TAGTAAATATTTTAGGCTTTGCAGACCATGGAGTTTCTGTCATAACAACCCAGCTTTGTGTGGTAATGAAAAAGTAGCCATAGCCGGGTGTGCTGGCACACGCTTGTAATCCCAGTACTTGGGAGGTGGAGACAGGTTGATCCAGGTTCGCGGCCAGCCTCAGCTACTTAGTGAGGTCCTCCGCAACTTAGTGAGACCCGTTTTCAAAATAAAGAATAAAAAAATAGGACTGGGGCGTAGCATGGAGGTAGAATGCCCCTGGGTTCAATCCCCAGAACTGCAAAAAAAAAAAAAAAAAAAAAAAAGCAGCCATAGAAAATGTGTAAGTGAATGAGCCTGTCTTCCAAAAAAATTTTATTTACAAAAATAGGCAGTCAGCTTGTAAGTCATACTTTTCTGTCCCTGTGCCATTACTTTATGTATTCATTGTCTCTCTTATCTATCAATTTCTGTAGGGTCTGATAAAATTTTCAAGTAAATTCATAACTTATTCTTGATTTATCTTAGAAACCTATCAGTTGTTACTTTATAATCTATAGTAACAGCAGAAGATAGAAGTTGAGAACATTAACTCTGAGTCAAGACAGTTTGAAAGCATCCTTACGTAAGTTTCTGAAGCTCTCATGCCTCGGTTCCCTCCTCTGTAAAATGGGAACAATAATATTTGCACTATACGGGTGTTGAGGATTAAATTAGTGAATACATGTACAGCTCTCAGAACAGTGCTTGGTATATGGCAAGCACTTGATAAATGCTAACAATTATTATTTGAGATGATATTGCTTGGTACATTTAGGTATATAAAAGCTATATTATACCTTTTTGATTTGCATTCTTTTTATCTGCATATAAGATGCATATCTTCCCATGCTATTTAGGCTTTGAATTCACTTTTGCCTGACATTACAATTGCTTCTCTTTCTTTTGGCACATACTGGCCTTTGATAACTTTTTCCTCCTCTTCATTTTCAACTTTTCTGTATTTAAGTGTTTCTGTAGATAATTTATTCTCAGATCTTATTTTTGTTTGTTTCTAAACCAATCTGATACCCTATTTTTATTGGTTATTTTGACCATTTACATTTATTTTGAAAATTGTCATATTTGGAGTTATTGAGGCCATCTAATTCATATTATCTCATTATCATCCTTCCATTTGTTTATTTCTCCTCTCCCTCCTCTCATTGAATAAAAATTTTTCTTGGGCTGGTTAGGTAGTTATACATTTAAAAATTTTTATTTATCTGGTGTTACCTAAGACTTATTAAAACCTATGTTCGTGTTTATTTTCCTTTTCACAGTTCTTGGCTTTATAAATATCCATATAAATATCTTTATAAATATATTCCCCCAGAAGACAATGGATGCTGACTCATACTACCTGAGTTTGAAAGTTGACACTGCCTCTTGGAGAGGTTTTGTAGCCTTCCTGTGCCTCAGTTTCCTTATCTGTGAAACAGAATCTCACTTCCCTCTGATTGCAGCTTTCACCAACCTCTTCCCTGCAGAAAAGTCATTTAGTATCATCTGTTCTTACTTCTGACTTTTTGCGTATATTTGAGTTTTTTTGCCCTTGCTTTTTTAGATAAAATAACTTTACTGAATTATTTGCCATGCTAACTTCCCATATAGATGGCATTGTTTATTTTTCTTCTGGTTATACTACTCTTTCTCAGTGTCTTCATAGTAGGTCTTTGTGTGGGTAACCTCCTGAAGCTCTACCTATGAAGAATATCTTTATTGCCTTCCGTATTTAAACCATAGCTTCACTAGACATAAGATTCTATGTAGCATGTTATTTTTCTGCAAAACTTTAAAAATATTTTTTTCTATTGTCTCAGAAGACTGGCAACAACCCGCATTTCATTCTTTGTAGTGGAATTGTTCTTTCCTCTGGAAGCTTTTTATCTCTTACACTTTGAAGTCCTTGAGTTCTCCCCATTGATGTCTAGATTTTGGATTTCTTTTCCCTCTCTCTCTTTTGTTTGGACCTTGGTACTCTATGAGACTTTATACTCTGGGGTGTTTCATCTTTAATCCTGGGAAACTGCTAGTCATTGATTTTTCAAATATTTACTTCCTCTGTCTACTTATCTTATTCTCAGGGCCTCATTATATCCTTAAAGAGATGGTAACACTCATTTTCATATCATGTACATATATTCATGATATCCCACATCTATCCCATCTGTTAATTCATTCCTGAGTCCTTCTGCGATGGCTGTTTTACTTGGTTTACCAGCTACCTAAGTTCATGTTTCGCTGTATCCATGCTGCCTTTCATGTTTCTTCACTAGTTCTTGAAAATTCCTGTTTCTGCATTCTGTAACCAATTTGCGATTTCATGCTTATCTTATTCACCTGTTTCATTCATTAATTCATCTGTCTTATTATTTGTTGTATTTTGTTTTATAGCACCATGCCCTTCATATGACATTTTTCCTTCTGAGCTTAGATTCTTCTGGGGAATATTTGCTACTGTTATGGTTAGATGTAGAATGCCCCCTTTAAGAGCTCATGTGATAGTCAATCTAGGTTGTCAACTTGACCTGATCATGACACACCCAAGATCATGTGACTTTGGGTGTGTAACAGCAGATTAAACAGAAAGCCTGCCCTGAATGTAGGCAGCAGGATTCTGATAGGTGCAGGACTTAGATAAAAGAGGGAGAAGCCGCGCGCGTGACTCTTTCCGAAGAAAACGCATCTGCTCTTGCCTGAGATCGTCAGACTCCGGCTCATAGAACTGGAACTTCACCGTTTCTCTGAAGAGCTTCTTGATCTTCACATCTTGGACTGGGACTGAATTAGTGGTTGCTCTGATCCTAAGACTCCAGCTCTTAGACCGCTCCACCAGCTACTGGTTCCTCTGACTCTCTACGTGCAGTTAGAATTTGGGACTGCATTACTTCAAACTGTAAGCCCATCTGATAAATCCCTTTTTCAAATATACTCATTCTGTGAATTCTGTTAATCTAGTGAACCCTGTCCAATACAGCTCATAAATTGGTGTTTGGAGTTGACAGAATCAAGTCTTGATAGTTGTAATCCAAGCAGTGGATAAATCCATTGTAATGAATTTACCTGGGTGGTGCCCGGTACTCTGATAGGGTGTGGCTGGAGGTGGGTCCCTGGGGGTGCAGCCTTGGGGATTATATATATGGTTCCTCCTCCCCCTGCCTGCCCTCTTGCTCCCTGACTCCATGATGTAGGAGCACAGCTCATGTGCTATCCCTCTCTAGGCTTCCTGACACCGTGCCCTGAGATCCGCGGTCCCTAGCCTCACATGAACTGAGCCCCAAACTGTAAGAAAATACCACTTCTTTCCTCTAAGTTACATGGTCAGGTCTTTATATTATGGCTGTGAGAATGCTGACCAGAACAGCTTCCTTGACTCATAATGAGTATCTAAGGAGAGGAATCCAACCTCAGACCCTAGTTTGTAAGCCTCCTGGCAAATTTGGGCGGGTATTTCCTCCCCATCTTCTGAATCCTCAAGTGTCTCTTATAGGTTTTTATATTAGTTTTTAAAATGTATATGATTCCACCTTTTTTTTCTTTCTTAGGATTGGGTTCAAGATAGCCAGCAGCATGGTCTAGTTCAGTGTTATGCCACAAATATAAATCCTTTATACTATTGTCTGTTATTAAGCTATACCACTGTGTTTGAAAAGGACAGTCTGTAACATGGATGCTTTCCAAATTTCAGTAATGTTGATAATTGATGCACATCACTGTATAATTAACTTGGTCACAACAATCACCATGTCCAGTGACTGCTAACACGAACAGAATGCCACACTGCAGTTAGTGTGCCTGTGGTCTATGGAGGTGGCTTAGATTCTTGCTTCTTGACGAGCCCTAAAGGGCCAATAGTCTCTTTGCAGGGCATAATTTATGTATGTGAATGATGATTTTCTGGTTCTACCCCTAGTCATCCTTACCATTCTTGATGATTTACTATGACAGGGAAGACATATCTGACAATTTATGTTATTTTAATAAAAAGTTTAAATTGAATTTTACTTCCATTGATTTCCTCAAAGTCAAGCAATTCACTTTGGCATCATAACTCTTGCACCCACACCAGATCTGTCAAGTGATGATGATGAAGAACAATACGTTTTCTATTTTTATTTTCAGCAACTTCCTACATTCCTAAGTCTGTTTGTGGGGAGATTTGCTAGAGTTCAACAGGCCATCATACCACCAGCCTTCTGAGCTCATGCAATACCTGTCTACTGGGAGGAAAACCCAAAAAAATTAGATTTAAGCTGTAAGTTAAATTACTTTAGTTTTCCCTTTCTTTTCTTTCTCTCTTCCTTTTTTAAAAAGAAACTCCTGTGAAGGTTCTGAATGATAGTTAACTTAATTCATAAAAGTGCTGAAATTAATCACCAAGATGGCATGTAAAATCTTTCTCTGGAGGTCTTTGAAAATAGGATGTATTTTTCTCTTTCTCAGCTGGCTGGCTTAGGGGTATTTTAAAAGATGGATGGATTGAGATTGTATCTTTTCTATCTCTATTTGAGCCCTTTGATTGAAATGGTTTCCAATTTTAGCTGAAAAATGCACACTTTAAAAAAGTGCTTTTGTGCAACTGATAATTTTCAGGGGTATGTAGGGAAAGATAGACATACCACCTTGGAAGAATTATATACCATCTGAAATTCTGTATTAGTCAATTCTTTTTCTCTATTTCTCCTAATCCTTTGTTATCTTCTATCGCTCTTATTTTTGTCTTAACAAAACATGAAAATATTTCAGACATTCACTTTAATCGTCCCTAACTCTAATATAGATTTTATAGCTTTCTTTTTTTAGTGAAGTATTTTTTTAATTTTTATTTTTTAATGGTGCATTGTAATCATACATCTTATTGAAGTTCAGGGTGATAGAGGCATACATGCACACAGTACTCATTGAACCCTCCCCAATTCTCTCCCTACTCCCTCCCCCGCCCCTCCTTCCTGTGCTCAGCACAGAGATTGGCTTTGATAAGTTTATGTATGTATGTCATGACCTTGAGGTGTTTCCCTCTTACCCCCTCCCATCTCTCTCATTAGGTCCCCTTCTTCACTCAACTAAGGTTTCTCTTCCTTTGTCTGGAGTCCCTCCTACATCCCAGTTTCTCCCTAGCATCCGCATATTAGGGAGAACATCCGACTTTTCACTTTTTGCGACTGACTAATTTCACTTAGCATAGTGTTCTCCAGTTCCATCCATTTCCCTGCAAGTGACATAATTTTGTTCTTCTTTATGGTTAAGTAGAATTCCATTGTGTATATAGTTTTGTAATCCATTCATCTATTGATGGGCAACTTGGCTGGTTCCATAGTTTGGCAATTGTGAATTGTGTAGTTATAAACATATGTATGCATGCATTACTCTGGTAGTTTGGTTTCCATTCTTTTAGGTAGATACCCAGGAGTGGTATAGCTGGGTCATACGGTAGGTTCATTCTCATTTTTCTGAGGACCCTCCACACAGTTTTCCAAAGTGGTTGCACTAATTTTCAATCCCAGCAACAGTGTATCAGAGTTCCTACTTCTCCACATCCTCACCAGCATTTGTTATTGTTTGTGTTTTTAATGATTGCTATTCTAATTGGGGTTAGGTGAAATCTCAGGGTTGTTTTGATTTGATGGTAGGGACTTTATTGCTGTTTCGATCTCTTTGATTGCTATTGGTTGGTTTAAGTTTTCTATATCTTCCTGATTCAATTTAGGAAGGTTATATGTGTCTAGAAATTTTTCAATTTCTTCTAGGTTTTCCATTTTGTTGGAGTATAGTTTTTCAAAGTAGTTTCTGATAATCCTCTGGACTTCTGTGCTATCTGTGGTAATATCACCTTTTATCTCTTATTTTAGTAATTTGGGTTAATTCTCTTTTTCTTTTGGTTAGTTTGGCTAATGGTTTATCTATTTTGTTATTTTTTTTGAGAAACCAGCTTTTGGTTTTGTCAATTTTTATCGACAAATATATATATAATTTGTTGTTCTCTACTTCATTGATTTCTGCTCTGATTTTAATGATTTCCTATCTTCTACTGGCTTTGGGGTTAGACTGTTCCTGTTTTTCAAGGGCTTTGAGGTGTGTCATTAGGTTATTTACTTAGTGATTTTCTGTTCTTCTTATGTGAGCACTCAGTGCTATGAATTTTCCTTTTAATACTACCTTCAAGGTGTCCCAGAGATTTTGATATGTTGTGTCTCTATTTTCATTTGTTTCTAGGAATTTCTTAATTTCTTCCCTATTTCTTCTGTGACCCATTCCTCATTCAGCAGTGTGATGATCAGTCTTCATGTGTTTATGAGGTTTCTCTGGGTCTTCTTACAGTTGATTTCTAGTATCATTCCATTATGGTCTGAAAAGATGCAGGGGGTTATGTCATAATTTTTTTGAATTTGCTAGTGCTTGCTTTGTGGCCAAGGATATGGTCTATTTTGGACAAGATTCTGTGATCAGCTGAAAAGAATGTTTATTCAGCTGTAGTTGGATGGAATATTCTGTATGTGTCTAGTAGATCCATTTGGTTTATGGTGTTCCATAGGTCTGAGGCATCTTTACTGATCTTTTGTCTAGAAGATTGGTCTAGTGAGTGAGAGAAGTATTGAAGTCTCCCAATATTATTGTATTGAGATCTATGTGAGACTTAATGTTATGAAGAGTTGGTTTTATAAAAGTGGTTGCACCTAGGCCGGGCGTGGTTGCGCACACTTGTAATCCCAGTACTTTGGGAGGCGGAGACCGGAGGATCCGGGTTAGCGGCCAGCCTCAGCTCACGCACGCGCGTGCGTGCGCACGCTCTCTCTCTCTCTCTCTCTCTCTCTCCCTGTCTCTCTCTCTCTCTCTCTCTACTTAGTGAGGCCCTCCACAACTTCGTGAGACCCGCTCTCAAAATAAAGTATAAAAAATAGGGCCGGGGGCGTAGTGTGGAGGTAGAACGCCCCTGCGTTCAATCCCCGGTACCGCAAAAAAAAAAAAAAGTGGTAGCACCTATGTTTGGAGCATAAATGTTGATTATTGTTATATCCTTTGGTTGGATTGTTACTCTTACCAGTAAAAAATGAACTGGTTTATCTCTTCTGATAAGTTTAGGCTTGAAGTCAATTTTGTCTGATATGAGAGTTGCTACCCCTGCTTGTCTTCAAGTTCCATTAGCATGGATTACCTTGCTCCAGCCCTTCACCTTTAGTTTGAGACTATCTTTACCTGTAAGGTGCATTTCTTGCAGACAGCATATAGATGGATTATGATTTTTAATACATTTTGCCACCTTATATCTTTTGATTAGGGAGTTGAGACCATTGATATTCAGCGTGATTATTGAGAGATGATTTTTAATTCCTAACATTTTGAGTTGTAACTTCTGTTTGAGGTAGTGTTTATTCTTCTTTGCTTAGTTGTTCATTTGATGGAAGTCATCCTTTCTCTGGTTCTGGCATTTTTTTTAATTTCTTCTTTGTAATTTATCTCTTTGAGTATTTTCTATAGTGCTAGTTTGGAAGAAATAAATTCTTTCAGCTTCTGTTTGTCATGGAAGATTTTTTTGTTTCCCCACCAGATTTGATAGATATCTTTGCTGGGTAATGTAATCTTGGCTAGAAGTTGTTTACTTTCAGAGTTTGGAATATATTGCTCCAGGTCCTCCTGGCTTCCATGACTTTGTTTGAGAAGTCTGGAGTGATTCTTACTGCTTTGCTTCTGAATGTTACTCGGTCTTTTACTCTCATTGCATTTAAGATTCTCTCCTTGGCCTCTACATTAGTCAATTTGATTATTATGTGGTGTGGTGAATCCCCCATGTGGTGGGGGATCTATATGTTTCCTGTATCTGTGTATCGACCTCACTTTCTATATTTGGGAAATTCTCTGAAATTATTTCTCTGAAAGGATTTTTAATTACTTTGGTTTTGACTTCTAGACCCTCCTCTATGCCTATTATTCTTAGGTTTACTCTTAAAGTTAGCCTATATCTCTTGGATGTCCAGCTCATGTTGTCAAATTGATTTTTCTAAATTATATACTATGCATTCATTTTTAGAGTGGTCGTCTTCTAACAGTGAAATTCTCTTTTCTATGTGGTTTAGTCTACCATTGGTGGTTTGTATTGATGTTTTCATTTCATTTATTGCATCCTTCACTTCCTTCAGAGCTTCTTTTTGATTCCTGTTCAGGGTATCAGATTCTTTGTTGATTTGATCTTTCTTTCCTTTCAGGCTCTCTCTGAACTCTTTTCTGAAATCCTGTATCATTTCTACTATTAAACGTCTGAATTTTCCTTCTGGCATTCTCTGCAACTCTGAGCTGCTGGGTTCTGTTATTTGGGGATTATGGGGACTCATTGTTTCCTTGCTATTCTTCTTTCTCATGATTTCTGGTTTCTTGAGTTTATATCTTTGTTGTTTTTGATGGCTCTCTCTCACTGTGTGGATTTCATATGTCTAATCTCTCTCCCTTTATAGTATCTTTTTCTAGAGGTAAATATTTACCTAAAGGTATGCCTTAAAAGTGAATAGCCTCTGCCATATGGGTATTCACGGCTTTCTGTTGAATATTTATCACTCTATAATGCCAACTTTGAGGTCTGTGCCCCATGTCATCCCTCTGTTGTTCTGTCTGTAGATTGCCAATACTGGGTTGCAGTTATTCCAGGACTCTGTCTTTCCACTGCAATGGTGGCATTGATGGGTTCCAGGTGTTAAAGACCAAGGACCTGTCTGTCGCCACCATAATAGGGAGTAGTCTCTGAGGTGTGGACAACACAATTTGTGTCCTGTGTGTTTTTAAACTTCTATGTGAGGGGTGCTGGGTGTCTCTGTCTGTCAGCTGTGATTGGTTTGTCCTTAGTGTCTGGTAGTTCTTCCTGATGGTTCACCTATCTGGTCCAGCCTCAGCAGTAGGAGTTTAGAGGAGTCAGCTGGTATATATACAAGGGCAAATTGTATTGTAATTAGTGGTGAAGGGTGAGTGAGGAGGAAGGGGATAGAGTGATGGATGCAAAAATGGGGTAAAGTAGAAAATAGAACCAAGTAGAATAAGAGTTTGCATGTGGTTAGATAATATATAATAAAGAATAAAGATAGTGAAAATAAAGGAAAATTTTAGTAACCAGTGTAGAATGTTTAGATATAGTGATAGAAAATGTATATATACAAGGAACTGGCAGACAGGTTCATTAGGAGTCAGACAAGCAAAACATAGCACAGATAATCTCTTGCATGTACACACACAAGAGGAGAAGAGGAGAAAAAGGGGGAAAATAAAAAGAAACCTTTAGCATCGCTTAACTGAGAATGAGTAAAATTTTCTTGTTGGAAGAAAGCATTGGCTACTTGGGCAAGAGTACTTATTAGTTAGGTGGTGAGAAAAAAATGAGAACTAAGGGAGCATGTTTTATAAAAAGGCTGATTTAAAGGAATGGAGAGAAGTAGGAAAATACTTAGAATAGGTGATTGGAGCAAAAGACAATTTAAAGATGGAAGAGATGAACATATTTATGTGCTGAGAAGAAAGAGCTAGTATGAAAAGAGAAGAGGATGTGAGAGGTAATTGATAGAATTATCAACTCCATCAATTATTAGATGAGGATGGGCTTAAAAATAGAGGCAAGTCAATCCGCAGAATTTGAACATAGCTTCCATTGAACTTGTTTGCTTTAATGGAGGATGTTAGTTGTATCTCTGTGTGTGTGTATGTGTGTGTGTGTGTGTGTATGTGTGTTATTGGGAATTGAACCCAGGGGCATTTTACCACTGAGCTACAACCCCAGCCTATTTTATTTTTTATTTTGAAGAGGGCCTCACAAAGTTGCTGAGGGTCTCACTAAGTTGCTGAGGCTGGCCTTGAACCTGCAATCTTGTTTTCTTAGCCTCTCAGGTACCGGGATTACAGGTATGGGCCACCACACCTACCTGAGTGTCAGCTCCTAGGATAAATGTGTTTATCTGGTCTTCTATAATAAAATACATAAACTGGGTAGTTGATAAACAGCAGAAGCTTATTTTTTTATAGTTCTGGAGACTGGAAAATCTAAGATCAATGTGCTTGCAAATTTGATATCTGGTGAGGGCCAATTTCCTGGTTCATAGATAGAAGTTTTCTTGTGTCCTCACATGACTGAAGTGGTAAGGGAATTTTCTGGGGTCTCTTTTATAAGTGTATGAATCCCTTTTATGAGGGCTCCACCCTCATGACCTAATCACTACCCACAGGCCCCACCTTCTAATACCATCATATTGGATGTTGGGATTTTTAAGAATTTTAGAGGAGACAAACATTCAGTCTATGGTAGAGAGCCTCCTTATATACTCCTAAGATAAGTTAAACATCCTTCTCATTCCTACTTCACTGTGTGCACTGTTCCCTCAAGACATATCATAGGGTCTTATCCTTTAACCTCACCAGAATCTGAGGTTCTTGAGGTCAGTACTTTGGTCTTTCTAGTCCCATAATAGCCATTAAGTAGGTTACTCAATGAAGAACTGCTGTATCTTTTGTATGGGTACATATAGTTTCAGAAGGATGGATTAGGAATGGCATTTTTCGATTTCCCTGTGGTGCAAAGCTTTTTAGTGTATTTTTAAACCTAACTAGTAAGGATATAAATGGTGGCCCTGGAGTGACTCACCAAATGATTTGTACTTTCATTTAGGTTTTACTTGTGGTAATGTATCCTTTGGGGTTCTCTTAGCTCTTGAAATAACTGCATAAAGCAATGAATTTAGCAACTTCTTTCATAAACACATTCTATCTGGCATTGAAAACTGTTGCTTTCATATGCAGTAAGAATAAAATAACATCTCACTTCCAAGTTTGCTTTCAAAACAGCAAAAGCAATTCCGTAAAATTTTAATGTATTTATTTTTTGAATTGATAACACATTCCCATTGTTTAAAATTCATGGGACACAAAGGCTCTACAATGAATTTTCAATTCCCATCTCATGTTTAGTTACCCTGTTCCCATCCCCAGACAACAGATTGTGTGTGTTCTTCCAGAGGCATTTTATGCATTCATAATTGTATGTAAGTATTCTTTAACCCCATTTTTACACACATGATGGTTTACCTTATATACTATATGGCACCTTGCTCTTTTTATTTAGTATATTCAACAAAAATGAGGCACCCTTTCTTCATGTTTTAGCAGCTTCTATTAAGGTGAGACTTACAATCAATAGCATCTTACACACATTGTCAACAGACAGCAGTCATGGTGTGACCATTGTTATCCGCGTGCATGAACCAAAGAGTTGCGCTCCTCGATGTCTCCATCAACACAATATTGAGGTACGACTCGGAAGAAATGTGAGTTCTAGTCTGTCTAAAAGCCTGCCAATTTCTTTTCTAATAAAAATTAGGACATTTCTAGCATCTAACTAACATATTGTGTGTCTGCATCTTTTCCTCTTCTTTTTTATTTTTTTGGTTTTGGGGATTGAACCCAGGGGCATTCTATCTCTAAGCTACACTGAGCTATATATATTTGAAAAATATATTTAAAATATTTCAAAACATTTTTTATTTTGAAACAGGGTCTAGCTCAGTTGCTTAGGCTGGCCTCAAACCTGCAATCCTCTTGTTTCAGGTTCCTAAGTACTGGGAGTATAGGAGTAAGTCCTGGCTCTGCACTTTTGAAGATGGCTTGGAGTTGGAAGTGGAGCACAGAGGATGATCTTCCATGACAAAACATGGATTTCTGTAACTCTACACCTAAACGTGATTCATAAAAGTTGAACTTTGCATTAAGAAGTTTCAGGAATCTATAACCAATTTATTTCATTTACCTTTCCCTTTGTATGTATGCATACTAGTGATCAATAATTAAACTGTATATATCAGCCTAAATGAATGCTCTCAGTTTAAAATTAACATTATTATTCATAATAAAACATCATAATTTGAAAGGGTTGTAATACTGCTTTTAATCAGCTGAATAGCATTTCACTGGCTAAATATGCAGTAATGCATTAAACCAGTCCTCCTCCTAGTGATGATCACTTAGGTTGTTTGCAACCTTCAGCCTTTATAAACAATGTTACAGTGGATGACTTTGAACATGGGTAGTGATTTAGTAGATTTGTATAATAATTCCCAGAAGTAAGATTTGTGTGTGCATTTAAAATTTTGAGAGTTTCCTAATTAGCTTTCAAATATAGGGTTGGTTTTTTGGTTGGAGCTTGTCTCAGATTAGCTTGGAAGATAATTACTATTACTACTTATTTTGATTTTCCAAATATTTTCTCTTTATCTTTTGTTTTTTTAGGGGTATTTTTCTCTTAACATGTTTTGCAAATTATTTTTGTCTTTTTTGTTGCAGTTGAAAATGGAGTCCTTTTCTTCTAGTACTAAGTTCTAACTGGAGTTAAAGGTAATTCTTAAAATGCTAAAATCAGTTTCTTTCAAACTTCATTGAAAAAAGGCACAACATATTAGTTTAACATTTATCATGTTATAAAATTATCTTACAAAAAAAAGGTTAGTTAAGAACAGAAGGTCACCTTCCAACTTTCTTAGAGGAAAATTTTTATTGGTGCCAAGAACAATATGTAATGATTGCAAGGTTAGAGTGCATTTATTTGGTTTTCTTTTTGACTGGTCAACAGTGAACAGATTTGGATGTTTTGTGCTGTTTTTGTACCTGAATTCAAGTTTGATGATATTGTGCCTGAGTGTAATGCTAATTGGGAACCATTGACATCACTGGGTTGACTACCCAAGCTTCCTGGACATTGGGTATCATCCCTGTCATTTGTAATGTTCATACTTTACTTCTATTTTTCCTGAGGAGTATTTGGCAAGTAAAATGTTCAAATCCTCCAAATGGATTTGCAAAGAATTCTTAAAACACTCACAGCTCAACCTCCCTCCCTCCCTCCCCCAGCTCCATAGTCTCATTAGGAAAGGGTGTTTTCAGCTCTAACATAAATCCATTTGAAAGCCCACATGCTGTCATATTGGAAATCTGCCATTGATTGCCTGCTACTTCAGTGGGCCAGGACCCGCAAGCTTTTTGTGAAAAGAAACCACTTTTTTCCTCTATGAAATTGTATTCTGCATCAGCATGCACAGTTTTGTAAACAATGTCATACATAAAGTGAAATTTCGATTATGAAAACATTGATGATTTATGCCATCAATGCATTTTTTTCAAAAAGTACATCTATTTTTTCAAATAATGCTTATTAGGTTTTCCTTTAGTACAAAAAATGTAAAGAACAAAGCAAAATTGGCCCATAGTTTCATCATTCTGGTAACCTTTATTATTTAAAAGACAAAATAATACATGTGTGGTTAGAAAATTTAAAGAAAGAGAAATGAAACAAAAAGTAATTTTTTTTCTTTTTACTACAGATCCTTTTTCCATGTTAAACTCTGATGAACATATTCCTGGATATCATTTTCCCCAAATATTTTTGCAAATATATATACAATTTTCATGCACGCACATATGCACACACATCTCTTTTTAAATGGAAATTATACAAAATCACATTGTACAATTTTTTTTACCTTGCACATTTCACTTAATATTTTAGGTCTCTATGTGACTACATGCCAATCTAGCTCATTCTTTATGGATACTGAACATGGGGGCATATGGACAACTATTAGTGAACATTTAGGTTAATATCAGGATTGTTTTCCCTATTTTACACATTGCTGCAATGCACATTCTTATTCAGGATTACTGAGAGTATAACTGTAGATTAGGGCAGGTAGCGCAGCATGGTAATTAATAGCCTGGATTCTGGTGCCAGGCTGCCTGGAGTTTGAATTCATTATTTGCTCCTTATTAGCTATGTGTCCTTGATCGAGTTATTGTAACTTTCTGTGCTTTACTTCCCACCTCGTCAGATGAGCCTAAGGATAGTGCATGCCTGAGATGGCGTCTTAGTCCATTTTGGGCTCCTATAACAGAGGATCTCAGATGGGGAAATTTATAAAGAACAAATTATTTCTCAGAGTTCTGGAGGCTTGGAAGTCCAAGATCAAGGTGCTGGCAGGTTTGGTTGTGTGATGAGGGCTGCAGTCTGCTCCAGAGATGGCACCTTGTTGCTGAGGGTAAAAGGCAAGTGTCCTAACATGGCATGGCAGAAGGGCAAGATAACTCTTTTAAAGGCCTTAATCCCACCCCGAGGGGAGAGCCTTTTGCTTTAATTGTCTCTTCAAGCCCTCACTTTGTAATACTATCACACTGGCAACACTGAATTTGGCATGGTACACATGCAAACCCTAGCAGTTGGTGTGAGGATCAATATACATAAAGAGCTTGGATTGGTGCTTGGCATATATAACATGGTCACTAAATGCTAGCTATTGTTGTTTACAATGGTGAAATTTGTGATACCTACATGTTAAAAGCCTTCATTCTGGGAAAGGAGAATAGTTGGAAATAAAGGGAAAGAAGAGAGACAAAGAAAGGGAAAATAAACAAGGGCAGAAAGAGAAAAGAAAGAGGAGGAGGAGGGAGATGGAATAGAGGTTGGAAAGAGAATTCTGAAGACGGAAGAGGATGAGAGTCAATGGTGGACAGGAGGGGCAAGCTAGACAAAGGCCATCTAAACGATGATGGGAAACAAGGGTGCAGGGCTTGGAGAATGATTGCTGGCTCACGACAGGTGGGGACTTCCCTTACTATGAAGATTGCTACTTTCAAGACAGATGGAGACGGTTGCATTATCTGATCCCTCAGTTTGTGGTACCATGTCCTTGCAAGGTCCCTTTCTATTTTTCTTGCTTTTTTATGCACTAATTAATTCTCTTTTATATTCAACCCTATGCTCCCTTACCCCACAGGCATTCTTTCTTTTGTTTAGGAAATTTGCTAGTTGATTAATTTTAAATCAATAAATAAAAACTGTGTATCTATCATGTACAATATAATGTCTTGAAATGTGTATATGTTGTGATTAAATTGAGCTAATTAACATATTCCTTACCTTGCAAACCTATTTTTTTGGTGGGAACACTAAAAATCTGTTCTCTCAATAATTTTCAAAAATGTAACATATTAATTAGAGTACCATGTTGTACAATGGATGTCTTGAACTTTTTCTTCCTATCTAGCTGAAATTTTGAATTCTTTCACCAATATATCCCTAACACTCCCACTCCACCTCCAGCCCTTGGTAAATACCATTCTACTCTACTTTTCTAGATTCTACATATAGTATGTAAAGTTCCTTTTAATATACATCCTCACCAGCACTTGTTATCTTTTGACTTTTTGATAGTAACCATTCTAATGGGCATGAGGTGATATATCTCATTGAGGTTTTAATTTGCTTTTCTCTGGTGATTAAGACATTGAACATTTTTTTCTTATACTTACTGGCCACCTGTATGTCATGTTTTGAGAAATGTCCATTCAGGTCCTTTGCCTAATTTAAAATCAGGTTGTTTTCTCGCTATTGATGTTGAGTTCCTTACATGTTTAGGATATTAGCCCCTTATCAGATGTACAGTTTTCAAATGTTTTCTCCTGTCTCTTAACTCCACTGATTGTTTCCTTTGTTGTGCAGAAGCTTTTCATTTTGGTGCAATCCCATCTGTGCTTTTGTATTTATATATATATATATATATATATATATATATATAATCATTGCCCAAACCAATGTCATAGAGAGTTCCTTCCCCATATTTTTTCTTCTAGTACCTTTACAATTTCAGGTTTTTTTTAAACATTTAAATATTTAATCCATTTTGCATTGATTTTTGTAGATAGTGAAATATAAGGGTTTAATTTCATTCTTCTGCAAGTGGATGTCCAGTTATACCAACATCATTCATTGAAAGACTGTCCTTTTTCTATTGTATTTTCTTGGCACCTTTATTGAAAATTAATTGACCATAAATGGATGCATTTCTGGGATGGGATTTATATTCTGTTTCATTGGCCTATGTGTTAGTTTTTATGCCAATACCATTCTGTTTTGATAATTATAACTTTGCAGTATATTTTGAAGTTAGGTAGTATAATGCAAAGGTTTAGTTCTTTCTGTTCAGGATTGCTTTGGCTACTTGGGGACTTTTATGGTTCCATGCAAATTTTAGGACTTTTTATATTTCTGCGAAAATTTTCATTGAAAGTTTTGTAGGAATTGCACCAAATCTGTGGATTGATTTGAATAGTATGTACATCTTAGCAATATTGATTCTTCTAGTCCATGAACATAGGCTTTTCTTCATTTATTGTGTCTTCAATTCTTTCATCAATGTTTTATAGTTTTTGGTTTATATGTCTTACACATTCATGGTCAAATTTATTCTCAGTCCTTTTCTTTGTAACTATTATAAATGGGATTATTTGCTTGATTTCATTTTTGAGTATTATTATTATTTGGTATATAGAAATGTTAGTGATTTTTTTGGTATGCTGATTTCATATCTTACAACTTTAGTTAATTAGTTTATTAGTTCCAATAGGCTTTTTTTTGGTGAATTCTTTAGGGGTTTCTACATATAAAATCATGTCTTTTGCAAACAGAAATGATTTAACTTCTTCCTTTTCATTTTGGATGCATTTCATTTCTTTTCTTGCCAAATTGCTCTGGCTAGAACTTCCAGTACTATATTGAGTAGAAGTGTCAAAAATGGGGAATTGTCATCTTGTTCTTCATCTTAGAGGGAAAGCTTGCAACTTTTCACCACTCAGCATGACATTAGCTGCGGGTTTGTTATATATGGACTTAATTGTGTTTAGGTACATTATTTCTATGCCTAGATTGTTGAGAGTCTTTTTTTAATGAAAAGATAATGAATTTCATCTAATGCTTTTTTCTGCATCTACCACGATGATCACATGGGTTTTATTCTTCAGCCTTGAGAGCACTGTTTTGAAAGTTAGGCTTTGAAGGGAGAAAACAGGATTTCTAAATGCTAAAAATTTCCTTAAATATCAACAGGAAAATTTGGATGTTGGAATTCTGATTTATTCTGAGTTTCAGTAGAGAAGTTTTTTATGGGAAGGTACACAGTTAAAGAGTTTTCTCTCTTTTATGTTCTGAGAAGGGAGCAGGGAAGAGAGAAATGCAGAGGTGCAATGGTGTCCAGTGTTAGAAGGAAGGGTTTAGTGATGCAGGGGAGATCTCAGGGCAGCAGAGGATTGCTTCTTGCTTTCCATGAGGGAGCAGAGGAATACTGTATTTTTTTTCTATTTCTGCTGTAATAATTATAACAAACTTAGCAGCTTAAACAACATAAATTGTTTTATTTTGCACTTCTGGAGTTTAGAAATCAGAAATGGGTCTCACTCGGCATGTTAGTCAGCTTCATGTTGCTGTGACCAAAATATCTGACTAAAAAACTTAAGAGGAGGAAAAGTTTATGGTTTCAGAGGTCTCAGCCCATAGTATGCTCTGGGCCTGAAGTGAGATACCTTCCCATCATGGCAGAAGAATATGGGGGAGGAAAGCTGCTTAGCTCCTGGCAGCCAGGAAGAATAGAGACACAGAGGAAGGGGCCACGAAGAGAGTCCCCAAGGCCAGGCCCCAGTGACCTATTTCCTCTAGCCATGCCCCACCTCCTTAGCATTTTTATCACCTCCTAGTAAATCCACTCAAATTATGAATCTATCAAACATATTAGTCCACTGATGAGATCAGAGCTCTCATAAGCCAATCATTTCACCTCTAAACATTGCTGTATTGCTTAGCACATGAGCTTCTGGGGGCCATTTCAGATCTAAACCGGAACACCTTGCTAAAATCAAGGTGTTAGGCTATGTTTACTTCTGGAATCTCTACGGGAGAATCCCTTTTCTTGTTTTGCTTTGTTTTCCCCAGCTTCTAGAGGGCGCCTGTACTCCTTGGCTTGTGGCCCCTTCCTCTATCTTTATGGACAGCAAAGGTCTGGTTGAGTTCTTCTCACATCACATCACTCCAATTCTGACTCCTTTGCCCCTGGCTCCATTTTTAATGATGCCTGTGATTACTTTGGACTCATCCAGATAACCCACTATTCCTCCCCCCCCCTTTTTTTTGCAGTACTGCGGATTGAACCCAGGGGCATTCTACCTCTGAGCACCACCCCAGCCCTATTTTTTATTCTTTCTTTTGAAACAGGGTCTCACTAAGTTGTGGAGGCCTCACTAAGTAGCTGAGGCTGGCCATGAACCCACATCCTCCTGTCTCTGCCTCCCAAGTACTGGGATTACCACACCCGGCTTCCTTCCCCTTTTTAAGATCAGTTGCTCAGCAAACTTGATTCCCCCTTGCTATGTAACACATTCACAGATTATGGGGATTGTGACATGGAGATTGGAGGAGATTAGCCCCTTATCCTGCCTACTTCAGGTGGGCAGCTTGGGACAATCTGTATGCTCTTAGTTTGGTACAGTGCTGGAATGACATGATACTGCACAGGCAGAACTGTTACAGTTGTTGAGGAAGTTGTCCAGGGAGTAGCCCAGGGAGCAGTCTCACAGAGCCCTGCAGGCTGCAGAGAAAGCAGCTATGAGTTCCCAGATCTTCCAGGAGAAATTGGAGATGCTAAAGGAAGCAGGGCTTCAGAGGGGACTGGGCTCGGGAGGAAGAGGCTCCAATGGTGAGAACTTTAGAAGAACTGAAGGCACCAGCTATACCTTAGCAAGCACCTTCCTTATGACCAAGTAAGTGCGTGCCTTACTTCAAGGGTTGTATGTGAATCATAAGCCCCTCTCAACTCATGAGCATGTATAAACGTGGCCTGAATCCAGGTGCTATCTTGAAAGGGAGGCTGGGGGAAGGATTCAAAATCTGGGGACAACTGAGCATTAGCCAAAAGAGACTGAGATGGTAGAACTGAGGGGAACTAGGGATTCCAGCTAGGGTTTCAAAAAGAAAGGGCCAGAAGTCTCATAAAAAGAAATGTTTGTAGAGCAGTAGCTGACTTGAGATGTATCTTGTCCTCATCGAGGGATGTCAACACATGAGTAGATCATGGCAGGAGTGGTTTTTTTTATCACCTCTTGATTGTATTATTGCAATGAACTGTTAATTGGTTTTTTGTTACCAAAATCTTTCCCCTCTTGGCTACTCTGTACCCCATCCTTCTCAAACATTAATGTGCTACATGTTGCCCAGGGATCATGTCAACATGCATATTCCAATTCTGAAGGTATGGGTGGGGCCTGAGAGGCTGTCCTGACAAGCTGATGTTGGTAGGTGTTGGTGCTGCTGGTCCAAAAGCATGCTTTCAGTAGTCAGGTCAGTACCATATTGTTAGAACTTCCTCTCATTACCAGGATTCTTATGTTATTTTCCTGCTCAAAATTCCTCTATGGCTCTGTAATGTCCACCCCTACTAGGTTAAAAAGTCCTTCATTTTATTAGGTATGCCTTTCATATTATAACTCCAAACTATCTTTTCATTTACATGTCTCACCAATCCCCTACCCATTCCTATGCTTGGCTAACCTGGGGAAGCTCCTTGATCTTTCCTTTACCTGGAAAGCCACCGGCCTCCCTCCATGCATCACATCTTTCTACTTGTCTTTCTTTTGCATTCTCAACTCTAAACTTCATAGTTTGCCTTTGCATGCAGTTATTTACTATTCTTACCTTCTCTTTTGGATGTTTAGGTCATTGGTCCCTAAGTCTGTGTCTTACATTTGAATCCCTTTAGCATCTAATTATGTCTATTGACATATATGTAGAAATGAATCCTTTCTCAATCATTATGCACACCAATTATGGCATTTTGATCTAACAGAAAAATGCTACCAGCAGTTAATACATTATTTAGATGGTTTACTTTATAATTGGTAATCTTGTTTTCTTTTCCTCATTTATAGTTATTCTTTACCAGCATAATTTCAGTTAAAATGGCTGACTTTTCTGCTTCTAATTTACTGTCTTAAGTTATTAAAACAATGAATTTTAATTTATGTATAATTCTAAACCATTCCCTGGCCTAAAGGTGACCATTGACCTCTCTTAAGTAGTAAAGTACGATTGTTTAAAGTTTAAATGATAATTAATCCTTATTTTCCCCATTACTGTCTGTGTTGTGGATATTTGAAGTTGCCAGAAATTATTTTTTATTTAGCTTCTGCAAATGTATTGAATAATATTTTGTGCAAATGTATTGAATAATGACCATGGCACTTTTCTTTACAACAAAATAGACTTTGATTAAATTCCACAAATGTTAATTGGATGCCTATTCCACAGAAGCCACTGTGGGTGATGCAAAATTAATAACACATAGTCCTTGCCAAATGGGAAATTTCATTCTATGCAACCACTTAGAGCAGCCCATGTGACTTTCTTCCCTTTTATTTCCCTTCATGTAGGGGTGAAAGGTATGTAGTAACAGATTGAACTTTTCACTATATTCAGCTTTCAGTTTTGATAACCACCAGATAAGATAATTCTATTTTACATGATAAATTGTTTCATTGTTCCTGAGTCTTATTAAACTAGATTGACTCATTTTACACAGATGGTAGCATTGTATAATAGGCTACCATATTAAAATGACAATTGGGCTGAAAGATCCTATTTACATATGGTGCTAATTTTTTTAACATTGAAAAAATTTATAAAGTCAGCCAGTTAAAGTTATTGAATCCTATTTAAAAGACCCATTGATCTAACCTCAAGACATCAGAGAGTGAATTTAAATGAATGTTTCTAAATGATCCTAGCATTTATAGCACCTGCAACTAAAGAGGTCAGCTGGCTATCTCAGACCTAGCATGATCAGAAGTCAACTTCTGAGTCCTGCAGTTTCTCTCTCCATGAGTTTTTTTTTTTTCTTGCGGTACCGGGGATTGAACGCAGGGGTGTTCTACCTCCCCGCTACGCCCCCCGGCCCTATTTTTTTATACTTTATTTTGAAACCGGTCTCATGAAGTTGCCGAGGGCCTCACTAAGTAGAGAGAGAGAGATGGGGAGAGAGAGAGAGAGAGAGAGAGCGAGTGCGCGCGTGCGCGAGCTGAGGCTGGCCGCAAACCCGGATCCTCCGGTCTCTGCCTCCCAAAGTACTGGGATTACAAGCGTGTGCTACCACGCCCGGCTTTCTCCATGAGTTTTACTATTCTAGTTACTTCATACAATGAAATCATGCAATACTTGTTTTTGTGACTGTAAATATAAGTATTATTTTAATGCTGCTTATATATAATATTGAAACACTAGAAACAACCTTAGAGAAGTAGTTAGACTATAATTTTCTGTACTTTTGATAACTTGCAACTACGTATTTTATAAGATAGATGTAGAGGTACTTAACAGGCAAAAGGCAATAATGACTGAGATAAAGATTACCATTTTGGGTGCAGGTGGCAAACACTGGCCAGATTATGGGTGTTATGGCTTTGATCTGGGACGTTCCCAAAGGCTCATGTGTTGAGCCATGGTCCTCAGTGCAGAAGTGCTCAGAGGTGGGGCTCTTGGGAAGTGACTGGATCATGAGGGCTCTGACCTCATCAGTGGATAATCCATTGATGGGTTCACAGCATTATTGGGAGGCAGTGGAAACTGTCGGAGGCCTAGCTGGAAGAAGTGGGTCACTGGGGGCATGCCCTGGAAGGCTTTATCTTGACCTTTATGTTCAGATATAGAATGTTCCCTGAAGAACTCAGGGTTGATATAGTTAAGTCACGAGGGTTGTAATCTCATAGTAGATAAATCAATTATAATGGATTTATCTGGGTGGTAACCTAGGCCTGTGGGGTGTGGCTGGAGAAGGTGTGTCCCTGGGGGTGTGGCCTCAGGGATTGTGCTTGGGTCTTTGAATCCCCTTGCTTGCTCTCTCTTGCTTCCGGCCTCCATGACATGAGAGCAGAGCCTCACTCTCTCCTTCTCTTTGCAGCCATGCTCTGAACTCCAAAGATCCAGCCTGACATTGACTGAACTCCAAGACCTCCAAACAACTGTGAGCAAATAAATCTTCCTTCCTTCTTCCTCAGTTGTGTGGTCACTCATTTTGAATATGGCAATGAGAATGTTGATTGTCTCTCTATCTCTCTCTCTCCCCCTCTCCCTCTCTTTCTCTCCTTCCTGGCTGCCATGAGCTGAGAAGCTGTCCTCCAGCACATTCTTCTGCCCTGAGGTTCTGCCTCAGGCCCAAAGCAATGGAACCAGCTGACATGGACTGAAACCTCTGCACCCGATACCAAAAAAACCCTTTCCTCCTTTTACTTAAGTTTATGTCAGGTATTTTGGTCACAGAGACAAAAAGCTGATGAACACACTGGTTACATTCTGAAGCTAGTACCAATAGTATGTACAGTTGGGTTAGATATGGGATTTGAGAAAAAGATAACAAAACTAGTGTTGTGGCCTGCGGAAAGAAGAGTGGAGAGGTTCCTGGGGTTGGGAAAATAGTGAAAGAAGAGGTTGATTTATTTTCTTCTTATATGATCAAGAGTTGACTTTCTTAAAACATACAAAAATTATATCAAATAATATAAGATAATCTAATAGAAAAATGAGCAGAGGGCTTTAGTAAATAAAAACAGAAAGATGGAATTCTTACAGATTAATGTTAGACAAATATTCTATGCATTAGAAATTATGCAAATTCATCTTTAAGTAATGAGATGCTGGTTTTCACCTATCAAAATGACAAAAATTTAAAAAGTGATAAAACTGAATTGGCATTGCTAAATGGAAAATAATCCAGTACAATCTTTTAGATGGTCAATATGGCAATATGCCTTAAAACTCTCAAAATACTCATATTGTTTTACCCAGAAATGTTACTTTTAGGAAAATTTTCCTAAGAAATAAAAAATATGCACAAAGATTTACAAAGTATTATTTACCCATGTGCTTAATAATTGGGGTTTTTAAGAAAATGGATACATCTACCCAGAGAACCTTGTGTTGACATTAAATTTCATGGCATGGGGAAGTATCCACACATATAGGATGTATTTTGAAATGATCTGTTTGATGAAACGAGTTGTACACCAATGCTATTTTTATAAAGGAAAGAAGGGAGAAATTGGAAAATTGGAAATTAGTAAATATGGTTTAAAATATTTTTGAAAACCTTCAGCTGCTGCCTCAGAAACTGTAGACAGTGCTATGAGAGGCTAAAAAGAGCTGAGTGCATGGATTGCTGTATGATGTACTTGTATATCTGCCATACTGTGCAGCATGATGTCAGTATGAGAAGAAAACAGTCTGACCTCTGTTTTATATAGGTAAAAGTGAAACAAACAAACAAACAAACAAACAAACAAACAAAAAACCAACTTGTCCAAATCAGATATTCCGTGAGGCCAAAATTTTATAATTAAATCAGATCTTCTGTGAAGCTAAGATTTTGTAATTAAAGTTAATACTCACAAAAGTTAATTGTAGTGTTAGAGTTGCCTTTGTTTGATATGAAATAAACATTTTTTGGAAAAATTTTGCTTCTCTCATGGCTCCAAGTATGTGGGGCTTTTCTCCTTCCCTGCTCTACCACTACGAAAATGAGTCTGTCAAAGAGACACCTGTACTCCTGTGTTTATCACAGTACTAGTCACAACAGCCACAGTATGGAACCAACCTGGGTTTGTCTATCAAGCGATGAATGGATGAAGAAGATGTGGTACATATATACAGTGGGATACTATTGTCATAAAGAAGAATGGAATCTTGTCATTTGCCACAACATGAATGAACCTGGGGGGCATAATGTTAAGTGAAATAAGCCAGGAAGACAAGCACTGGCGATCTTTCCCATATATGTAATCTAAAAAGCTGATTTCATAGAGAGTAGAAAGATGGTTGTCACAGGGAGGGGAGGGGACCTGGGGAGAGCTTGGCCAATGGGTATAAATTATAGTTAGATAGGAGGAATAAGTTATGCTGTTCTGTTGTACAGTAGGGTGACTATACTTAATATTAGTGGATTACATATTTCAAAAGTGCTAGAAGAAAAGATTTTGAATGTTCTCATCACAAACAATAAATGAAGTAATGGATATGCTAATTGCCCTGACTTGATCCTTATAGTGTACACATGTATCAAAACATCACATTATACCCCATGGAAATGTACAATTATTGTGTGTCAATTAAAAGTAAAATATAATTTATAAAAACCCTCTATCACAGAATTGTTATAAATCTGCAACGACTGTTCTCTATCCCAGAAATAGGCTAAATGCTTTAAGGAGCGAAGTGTGACCACTTTAATTATAGAAAGGGTTGATCACTAGGCTACATTAGCAAGAAGAGAAAAATCTCAGGAAATCTGAACATAAGGGTCCTACCCTCTCTCCTTGCTATGGAGTAGAGTTGGGGAGAGGTAGAGCCAGCTGTGCAGGGAGCATCTTGCTTAGTGGCTTGGCTGTCAGACTGTGTTAATACACCAGGTACCTTCCACTCACTGCAGGAGAGGGGCTGGCCCCAGAGGGGAAAGAAATTTAAAAATATGCACGGTTGCTTAGAACCACATGTCGTTTTCCAAACTGTTTTGCTCACGGGGAAAGCAAGCTTACTGAAGCAAGATGTGTTTGCACCACAAGATGCCACCCTTCCCTTAAAAAGACGACCACAGGTAGCTAAATACAATGCAACTGTTTGATGGGTCCGTCTTCTCCTATTGGTTGTATCGATGTAGTTTTATCTTGAATGAAGGAAAAGCAGTTGTGTCTTGTTCTGTGACATTCCAGTGCCAGGAAAGAAACTAGTTCTTTATTCACAATTTCTAAAACTCTTTTAGATTGCTATGGAAACACTACTTTTCCATTTTACCTGACAATGGGTTAGTTTTGTGGTGGAGCTCTATTACTTTGGGTTCTTGGTGTTACCTAGGCTTCAGTGTGTAATGAAGCTATTACAGAAGGCCACACAGTAACATATTGTTACTACCCACCCTTTTAAGCATCCAGTTTCTCCAAAAGAGATGTTTGGGTCTCTTGCCTGAGAAAGCAAGAAAATAGATATGGGATTTATTTCTGCTTTATTTGTTTGTTGGGTCACTGCTACAACAAAAATAACAACAACCCCATACTTCTCTTTATATCCATCAATAAATACACAGTCACCTAATGCAAAGATGCAGACTGCTGTAGCAAACAGGTATTGACTTGGAGAATGGAAAACTGTATCATCTGTAATTAAATTTCTTTATATTCTCAGCTGAAATCAATCATATTTATTCATCATAGAACTTACCCATGTTGCCCCCGTCTTTTGCCTTTTGCTTACTACGAACCTTCTTGTCCTAGCGGTTCAGTCTGCTCTGCTGATGGTCAGTCCTCAGTCACCTTTCTGCATTGGTGAGAAAATGAAAATGGAAAAATTTCAGTTATTTTTCCTAAAAGGAAGCCACAAAGTAGATGTGACTATGAACAACCTATGTAACCAACCTGTCAGTACCTCTATTTAGTTTGTAAAATGAGAATTTACTGGCTGTTCTCCATGTTGTCTGCTATGCTTTTGAGGAGAGTTTTATGACTCCTCCCATTAAAAACTCTGAAAGTCCAAAGTCTGGTGTGTTAGTGAGGAAAATATTTGAAATTTGAAGGGATACCAATATATTTAATTCTGATATTATTCTAACAATCCTGTTTCTACAAACCATTCTGCTTCCTATAGTAATGTCTTACAATTACAGCTACAAAAAGCTTGTTTTTGGCCTAGCATTGTAGCACACACTTGTAATCCTAGTACTTGGGAGGCTGAGACAAGAGGGTCACAGGTTTGTGGCCAGCCTCAGCAATTTAGCAACACCCTCCACAACTTAGTGAGATCCTGTTTCAAAAAAAAAGTAGGGCTGGGGGTGTAGCTCAGATATAGAATGCCCCTGGGTTTTGGGTTCAATCTCCAGTAAAACACACACACACACACACACACACACACACACACACACACACACACAGCTTATTTTCATATAGATTGTGTGTGTGTGTGTGTGTGTGTGTGTGTGTGTGTTACTAGGGATTGAACCCAGGGGCATTCTACCTCTGAGTTACACCCCCAGCCCTTTTTTATTTTTTGCTTTGAAACAGGGTTGCTGAGAGTTTTGCTAAATTCCTGAGGCTGTCCTTGAACCTGCGATCCTCCTATCTCAGCCTCCCAAGTACTGGGATTACAGGCATGCACCACCATGCCCAACTTAGATACACTAATTTTTAAGACTGACATGACAGAAGTATTTTATAGGTTATCTTTATTTTCTCCATTTGAATTTTCATCATGGAGAGGAGTCCAAAAAGTCTAAACGCCTGATACTCCCCATCTGAGAAAAACGGTTCAGATATTTGTTTCTGCATGCAATCTCTATGGTCTGTGCCCTGTTTGTAGATGAAATGGCTTCTAAACTGGCCATGTCTTGCCACACTAGGAATCAATGTCTAAGTCAGAGGCATCCCAGGATGAACTGGTCTGGGTGTGACCAAGATGTATCTAATGTGGGGAGCCCCATATCGATAGTGACAAACCAAGTTCAAAACATTGAGACAGAAAAGAGAAGATGGGTCATGAAAGGTTTTCCTTGATATTTCTTTTTTTGTGGTAGTGGGAATTGAACCCAGTGGTGTTCTACCTCTGAGCTAAACCCCAACCACATATATATGTACATATAAATATAAATATACATTTTAAATAGGGTCTTGCAAAGTAACATGCTCTGCTGGCCTCTAGTCTGCGATCTTGCTGTCTCTGCCTCCCAAGTACTGGGATTACAGGTGTGCACTACCACGCTGAGCTGGCCACCAGAGTTTAAATGATTTCTTCCTCCTAGATACTACCCTCTTTTTCTAGTTCTTCATTAGACTTGCTTTATTGGACACCAGTTAAATTATAATTTCAGATAAAAAGTAAATTTTTTGGAGGGTTATAAGTGTGTCCTAATTATTTCATACATATTAAACTATTATACTAAGTTATATTTTATACTAATTATACTAAAGTTTATTTTTTAAATCAGAAATTTAACTGGCATAATTTTTATTTTTGACTAAATGAAACCCTGATCGGCACCCAAGGGAAATGTGAGGATGCTGAGATGTCTACTCTGCTACAAACATCTTCACAAAGAATAGTAATACGCTCCTATCACCTAAAATGATGTGATACTTATAATGTGAAGGTTACCTAGTGATTTGGTTTACATTTTCCAGTGTATCCATATATGTATATTTTTCTTTCAGTTTAGGAATTATGTATTTTGTGTCTTGCCTTTTCATTTAATGTGTATAATATTTCTATTCCTACATTTTTAACATTGCTATGCAATTTTATGTTGTAAATAAATTATTTAACAGTTTCCTATTATTCAATACTTAGGTGATATCTTCCTTTTTGCAATAAATGTTTATGGTAACTTCTTAATGCATATAGTACTTATTTTGTCAAACTGTCTTTCCAGAATAAATTCCTAGGAGTGAAATTAGTGGGTCACCTGGAACCAGTGGCTGAATTATGACTGAAAAATCACATTCAGGTTTTCTTTTTCATCCATGGTATAAGAGGTCCAAATCAGGAAAGGAGGAGAGATGAGAGAAATGCATGAGGGTGCAATTTTATATCCCTTTACGAGAATATTTTAAGTTTCTGAGAGGAAGCCAATTCTATTTTCACCCGTGGTAGTAAAATAACAGGCATGGAAATGGGGTTTTTAAAAATTCAGCTGAACATGAAATATTTTAGTAACCTATAACTTTCTCCTGTCATCCATTTCTTACTGATATGCCACCAAGCTTTTATGAAAATCATGAGTGGCTTCCTTGCTGCTCCTAGACTGTTGTGATTGCTTCTTATACATGTTTTCCATGGCTACATTATTGGAAGAAGCTGCAATATGTATCTGTTCATAAACTCATCATTTGCTTCTCCCTGGATGTGTTAGAGATAGGAAATAGGTTTGGAAAAATTTAAGAAACTGTTGAAGTGGTAAATGCCTCACCAATACCCAATTGATTACTTATACAGAGAGAAATGGGAAACATATAACAAGCCAGGCAGAACTATTGTTTTGTTAAGGCTAAAAAGAAGCAAGGGCGGGGTTGAGGAAGGTGTTATGGTATGAACTTGGAATGCCCCCAGCTGGTGTGTTGAAGGTGTGGTCCCCGTTGCAGCAGTGTTCAGAGGCGGGACGTTGGGGAGGTGGTTAGTTCACAAGGGCTCTGACCTTATCAGTGGATTAATCCATTGTATTGGTCAGATCAACAGAATTCACAGAATGAGTATATGAAAAAGGGATTTATTAGATCAGCTCACAATGTAGTCCTGAGTTTCGACTGCACGTGAAGAATCAGAGGAATCAGTGGCTGGTCGGGCGGTCTAAAAGCTGGAGCCTTATGATTGAAGCAACCACCAATTCAGTCCAGTCCAAGATGTGAAGATAAGGAAGCTCTTTGGAGAAACGATGGCGAAGTTTCAGTTCGAAGGCTGGAGGCCGACGATCTCAGACGAGAGCAGAAGATCAAGAAGCTCTTCAAGGAAACGGCAAAGTTGGAGGCCAACGATCTCAGACGAGAGCAGACGTGTTTTCTTCAGGAAAAGTCGCGGCTCCCTCTACGAAGCTTTCTCCTTCTTTTATCTAAGTCCTGCACCTATCAGAACCCTGCTACCCACATTTAGGACAGGACTTCCGGTTCAATCTGCTGTTACACAACCAAAGTCACATGATCTTAGGTGGGTCAAGTTGACAAACCAGACCAACTATCACATCCATTGGTAAATTCACAGTTTCGTGGGCTATTGGGAGGTGATAGCATGTTAGGAGGTGGGGCCTAGCTTAAGGGAGTAGCTCTCTGGAGACCTTGCAGGGCACGTTTTGTCCCTGGCCCCTTCCTCGCGTGCAGGTTTTTGCTTCCTGGCTTCCATGAGTTGAGCAGCTTCCTCTGCCACGTGTTCTCATTACTATGGCGTTCTTCCTCATCATAGGCCCAGAAACAACAGGGCCAAGTGACCATGGGCTGAGACCTCGGAAGCTATAAACCAAAATAAACCTTTCTTTAAGTTTCTTTCTCTTAGGTATTTTGTCACAGCCACGGAAAGCTGACTAACACAGAAGGCAATTATAAGGTGATGGGTCCAGGAGGTATAATTATAATTTGCCCTCTCTTTTTTGACCCTAAATATCAGTCAAGCAATTTAAAGTCAAATAAACAAGATAAAATGAGATAGACTATATAGGCTTTTTTCCAGTTGCTCTGGCTGGTTAACCTCAAATTTATCTAATTAGAATTAAGCCACTGAGTCACCTCAGCGGCCTCTGCACCCGCCCCAGGCCTCAGAGTCACCCCGGCAGCTCTGCACCTGCCCAAGGCCTTGGAGTCACCTCAGCGGCCTCTGTGCCCACCCCAGGCCTCCGAGTCACCTCGGCGGCTGGCCTCTGCGCCAGGGACTAGACCTCGGCGTCCCTGCGCATCACCTCAGCAGCCTCTGCGCCCGCCCTGGGCCTCAACGTCTCTCCCCCTCCCCGCGTCACCCTGGCAGCTTCTGTGCCTGCCCCAGGCCTCGGAGTCACCTCAGCGGCCTCTGAGCCTGCCCCAGGCTTTGGCGTCACCTCGGTGGCCTCTGCGCCCGGCCCAGGCCTTGGCGTCACCTTGGTGGCCTCTGAGCCAGGTACCAGACATTGGCATCCCCATGCATCACCCCGAGCCTCGGTGTCCTCCTCCGCATCACCCCGGCAGCCTCTGCATCTGCCTCAGGCCTTGGCATCACCTCGGCGTCCTTTGCGCCCGCCCCAGGCCTTGGCGTCACCTCATCATCACCTCCATGGCCTCTACACCAGGTACCAGACCTTGGCATTCCTGCGCGTCACCCTGGCAGCCTCTGAACCTGCCCCAGGCCTTGGCGTCCTCCTTCATCACCCCAGTGGCCTCTGCGCCCGCTCCAGACCTCGGCGTCACCCCGGTAGCCTCTGTGCCCGCCCCAGGACTCGGCGTCGCTTCGGCGTCACCTCGGTGGCCTCTGCGCCAGGTAACAGACCTCGGCGTCCCTGCGCATCACCTTGGCAGCCTCTGTGTCTGCCCTGGGCCTCAGAGTCACCCTGGCGGCCTCTGTACCAGGTACCAGACCTCGGTGTCCCTCCGCGTCACCCCAGTGGCCTCTGCGCCCGCCCCGCTCCTCAGCCTTCCCCCTGCATCACAGGACCCTCCACGCCTGGCCTCAGACCCTGGTGACCTCCTGCGCATCCTGGGTGGCCCTCCGTGCCCTGCCTTGGTCTCTGGCGCAGCCACCCAAGACCCAGAGCCTGCACCTCTCTCCCCCATGCGGGAGCCTCTATGCCATGCTTCAGAGCCTACATACCCTCCGGTGCCGCCACCAAAGACCCGCGTGACTCTCGGGGCTGTCTCTGAGTCAGGGCATGCCCCGGCACTGCCACCTGAGATCTAGGAGAACACGCTCCCCCCTGGGACCCACATGCAATACTATGTGCTGCGCCTCAGAGAACTGTGTACCTCTAGGCACTGCTATTCGATACCCATAGCCTGCACCTCCCACAGGCCCGTTCGAAATCCTCAGCACAGCACATCAGAGCCCAGGTACCATCCGGCGACATTGCTTGAGACCCGGAGCACGTGTGCATCCCTAGGAGCCTGGGTGACCCCCAGCACCCACGCCTCGGTAACAGGGCACCTTCCGACACTGTCACTTGTGTCTCAGTGCCTGCACCCAACACCGCACCTCGAAGTGCTCCTCACGTGCCAACACCCGAGCTCTGGACCCTGTGTACCCCTCCACACACAATACCACGCCCCAGCCACCAGATAAGAGGGATCCACAGCCTGCAGCATATTAACCCAATTGGGACTACAGGAACCATCAAGAGGTTTCATACACAAAAAGGAAGATGATGTGGAGGCAACAGAAACACAAAATGGAAAACACCGAAAATACAAGAATGAAGAATAGTGAGGAAGCAAGAAACACCCACAATGCATCAACAAGTGAGATCATTGACTCTGACCTGCAGGAAATGAAAGATGGAGAATTCCGAATTTTGATCTTCAGAAGGATGAAAGGCCTCAAAGAAAGCGTAGAGGAGATAAAGAAGGAAGTTGAGGCTCTAAGGAAGAATCAGAAAGCAACTCTGAACGAAATGAAGGAACCAATAAACGAATTAAAGACTGCAATAGAAACCAACTCTAGTAGGCTCGACCACATGGAAAATAGGGTATCACTCCTGGAAGACAGCTCATTCAAAACTGAGAACACAGTCAATAATATACAGAAGATATTACAACAACACACCCTGGCCATTCAAGAAATACAGAACAATGCAAGACGTCCTAATCTAAGGATAAAAAGCATTGGAGAAGGTTTAGAAGCACAGACCAAGGGTATAAGAAACCTCTTCAAAGAAATAATTTCAGAGAATTTTCCAAACATAGAGAAAGATTTGGACATACACATACAGGAGACATATAGAACACCGTTAAGGCAGGACCAAAGAAGGACCTCCCCTCACCACGTAATAATTAAAATGACTAACATAGAGGCCAAAGAAAGAATCCTAAAAGCAGCAAGAAAGAAAGAACGGGTGACATACAGGGGCAAAACAATAAAAATCACCCGACTTCTCAACCCAAGTCAGGAATGCCAGGAGGGATTGGTACGAAGTACTCCGGACCCTGGAAGAAAACAACTTCCAACCAAGATTGAAATATCCAGCAAAGCTATCATTTAAAATTGATGGAGAAATAAAAATGTTCCATAATAAACAAACATTTAAGGAATTCATGAGGACCAAGTCAACACTAGAGAAAATCCTAAAAGAAATAAACTACAAAGAAGGAAAAACAAGCAATTTCAGAACCACAGGAGAGGTGAACTCCACCAGGTAGGCAACTAAACAAGGAGATTTGTCACTACAGCAAACAGAAAATAAAACTCATAATGACAGGAAACAAAAATCATATCTCTATAATAACATTGAATGTCAAAGGACTCAACTCCCCAATTAAAAGGCACAGACTGGCAATGTGGATCAAAAAGCATAACCCAACTATATGCTGTCTACGAGAAACTCACCTTCTAGCCAAAGATACTCATATGCTAAAGGTAAAAGGATGGAAAAAGATATACCATTCAAACGGAGATCGAAAACAAGCAGGGGTAGCAACGCTTATATCAGACAAAACAGATTTTAAGCAAAAACACATCAGAAGAGACAAAGAGGGTCACTTCTTATTAATAAAAGGAACAATCCAACAAGAAAACATAAAAATAGTAAACATTTATGCCCCAAATGTGGGCGCACCCACATTCATAAAACAAAGTCTTCGGGACATCAGGTCCCAAATAGACCCAAACACAATAATATTGGGAGACTTCAACACACCACTCACGCCACTAGATCGATCCTCCAGACAAAAGATGAATAAAGATTCCTCAGACCTAAAGAAAACTATAGACCAAATGGATCTAATAGACACATACAGATTATTTCAACCAACAACACCTGAATACACATTTTTCTCAGCTGCCCACGGAACATTCTCCAAAATAGACTACATACTGGGTCACAAGCAAGCAACAGCAAATTCAAAGGATGTGATACAATTTCCTGCATCTTCTCAGATCATAATGGATTGAAACTGGAAATTGACAACAGGAAGACAAAAAGTAATCACATAAGTACATGGAGACTGAACAATACACTCCTGAACGAGGACTGGATCAGGAAAGAAATAAGGGGAGAAATAAAAAAATTCCTGGAATTAAATGAAAATAGAGACACAACATATCAAAATCTGTGGGATACCTTGAAAGTGGTGTTAAGAGGAAAATTTATAGCACTGAGTGCCCACATAAGAAAAACAGAAAACATCCAAATAAATAACCTAATGACACACCTCAAGGATCTTTTTTTTTTTTTTGTGGTACCAGGGATTGAATGCAGGGGCGTTCTACCTCTGCGCTACGCCCCTGGCCCTATTTTTTATACTTTATTTTGAAACCGGGTCTCACGAAGTTGCAGAGGGCCTCACTAAGGAGACAGAGAGAGAGAGAGAGAGAGAGAGAGAGAGGCAGGGAGAGAGAGAGAGAGAGAGCAAGGGAGCTGAGGCTGGCCACGAACCCAGATCCTCTGGTCTCTGCCTCCCAATGTACTGGGATGACAAGTGTGCGCCACCATGCTCCACTCAAGGATCTTGAAAAACAGGAACAATCACAGCCCAAAGCCAGTAGAAGGCAGGAGATAACTAAAATCAGAGCAGAAATTAATGATATTGAAAATAAAAAACAATACAAAGAATCAACAAAACAAGAAGCTGGTTCTTTGAGAAGATTAACAAGATTGACAAACCACTACCTAACCTAACCAAAAGAAGGAGAGAATCAACGCAAATTACCAAAATCAGAAATGAAAAAGGGGATATCACCAGAGATAGTGGAGATATCCAGAGGATCATAAGAAGCTACTTTGAAAACTTATATTCCAATAAAATGGAAAACATGGAAGAGGTCAAAAGATTTCTAGACACATACAACCTACCTAAATTGAACCAAGAGGATACAGAAAAACTGAATCAACCAATAGCAAGCACAGAGATAGAAACAGCAATAAAAAGTCTTCCATCAAAGAAAAGCCCTGGTCCAGATAGTTTTCCAGCCGAATTTTACGAAACCTTCACAGACGAACTAAAACCAATACTTGACAAGCTACTCTGTGAAATTGAAAGAGATGGAATTCTTCTAAACTCTTTTTTACGAGGCCAACATCACATTAATACCAAAGGCAAATAAAGATTCCTCAAGGAAAGAAAATTACAGACCAATATCATTAATGAACATAGACGCAAAAATTCTAAATAAAATACTAGCCACACACATTCAGAACCATATGGAGAAAATCGTACACCATAACCAAGTTGGTTTCATACCAGCAAAGCAAGGCAGGTTCAACATACACAAAACAATACATGTTATCCACCGCATAAACCGAACTAAAAACAAAAATCACATGACCATTTCAATAGATGCGGAAAAAGCATTTGACAAAATTCAACACCCATTCATGTTAAGAACTCTACAGAAAATCGGAATAGAAGGAACATACCTCAACATCATTAAATCAATATATAAGAAAGCCAAAGCCAACATCATAATGATTGGGGAAAAATTGCCAGAATTCCCCTTAAAATCAGGAACAAGACAAGGATGCCCACTATCGCCACTCCTTTTCAACATAGTCCTTGAAACTCTTGCCAGAGCAATAAGACAAGAGAGGAATATCAAAGGAATTCAAATAGGAAAAGAAGAAGTAAAATTATCTTTATTTTCAGACGATATGATCCTATACCTAGAAGACCCAAAGAACTCAACCAAAAGTCTACTAGAGCTGATTAAAAAATTCAGCAAAGTAGCAGGATACAAGATCAACCTAAAAAAGCCAGTAGCTTTCATATATGCCAACCATGAATCCACTGAGAAAGAAATCCAGAAAACAATTCCATTCACAATAACTTCAAAACTAATCAAATACCTAGGAATAAACTTAACCAAAGAGGTAAAAGACCTCTACAATGAAAACTATAGAACACTGAAGAAAGAAATTGAAGAAAGATGTTAGAAGATGCTCTTGGATAGGCAGAATAAATATTATCAAAATGGCCATCCTGCCAAAAATGATCTACAGAGTCAATGTAATCCATATCAAAATACCAACATCATTTTTCACAGTTAGAAAAATCAGTCATTATTTTCATATGGAGAAACAAAAGACCCAGAATAGCCAAAGCAATTCTCAGCAATAAGAACAATGCAGGAGACATCACAATTCCTGACTTCAAATTATACTACAGAGCTATAGTAATAAAATCAGCATGGTATTGGCACAAAAAGAGACATATAGACCAGTGGAACACAATACAAGATACAGAAACAAGTCCACAAACTTATAGTAAATTGATTTTCGACAAAGGTGCCAAACATATACATTGGAGAAAGGACAGTCTTTTCAACAAAGGGTGCTGGGAAAACTGGTTATCTACCTGTAGAAAGATGGAGCTGAATCCTTACCTCTCACCCTGCACAAGAGTCAACTCGAGATGGATCAAAGACTTGGAAGTTAGACCAGGGACCATGAAATTATTAGAAGAAGCCATAGGTCCAACACTCCATCATATAGGCACAGGTAGAAACTTCCTCAACAAGACCTCCAAAGCACAGGAAATTAAAACAAGAATTAATAAGTGGGATAGCATTAAACTACAAAGCTTCTGCTCATCAAAGGAAACCATCAAGAGCTTAAAGAGAA